>CM023948.1:4932419-4978143 GCA_013407115.1 Glycine latifolia | reverse complement strand
GGTACTTTCAAATACGTAAGAGACAGAGATTGCAGAAAACTGTGACTGACCCTTTAGAATTTTTATTGCTTTATGAACAAGTTTAGTTTGAATAGAAAAAAAGGAAATTTTGTGTGGCCAACGAGCCCCATAAATGGGTTATTTTGAATTAAGAATTTGGAAAATGATACTAGTATGTGACTTGCAGAAAGTGTTACATTACATGAGTATGTGAAAAGTTTACACGCGGAGATGTGAAAGAAACAGAATCAGTCAAAACCATGCTATTCTAATAATGGGTCCCTCTAATCTATCAAACGCCCGATAAATAAGGACATATTTCGTTTCTGTTTCTTTATTTTATTTTTTATTTTTAAATTCAACATGATATTAAGAGATTTCTCAGACATTTATTTTAATCAACTGAGTTATAAGATTTCTTTGTCCTATTTTTAGTATTTTAGTACTTATGATTCTCTTTTTTCACATCTTCTTCCCCATACTTTTATTCTCTAAAATCAGTTTTGAAATTTGTTTAAGAAGTTTTAAAAAAACAAAAACACAATGAAAAAAGCCCAAAATATTTATAAATATTTCTCAATTTTTTGAATGTCTAAGGTACGTATAAGTTTTTTTTATATCATTTAAAATAAATAGAATAGTATAAAATGTTTTATTTTATTGTAATTTTTTTCATTATTTGAGATATGAGAGTAAAAAAGATAAAATTGGTTAATTGTTGATTGGATTATTTTCATTTATTAAAATTTTTTAAATGATTAAATAAAATCTTTATAATCCTTAAATAGAGAGTGTTTTAAGACAAAGTTTTGCATTTTACAAGTAAAAATTTTGAACTTTCATTCGTCTCTTTAGAATTTGAGTTAATAAGTGTTATGTAAATGCTATTTTAGTCCATAGGTTTTATGTAAATGCAACTGGTATAGTATAACTCAGCATAATTCAGCTAACTCAATAGGTTGGATTGTGTTGACATATTTTAGGTTGAGTTTTTTTATAAAAAAAAAATATTTTGATGAATTGTTTATTTAAATATTATTTTGTTAGCCATAATGTTTTGTAAATTATTATGAACTACTGTAGTAACCTGTGCCTTGCACGAGATATATTTAATATTATAATATAATTATCATTTAATGTGTTAGCTATTTTTACTATAAATTACATAAACTATGATATCTAGAAACAAGATTTTTTTATCTTAGAAATCCAATTTATCAGGAAAAAGGAAAAAGAAACGTTGACTAATCTAGAAGCAAATATTTGTATAAAATCAAACCTTTTACAGAATGATTTACATAAATTCAAATTCGTTAAAAATAAAAAAGTGGGGCTGGTACTTTCATAATATCATCTTTAATGTAGACCAGATATGACTAAGGTCCAGTAAAGTTAAACTATTTCTCTTCCAATGAACTTTGGAATTAAATGAATTTTTTTTTGGCCTTCATATAAGATTAACATAGAATAAAATTATGATAAATTTATTATATAAAAATAATAATGATGGCAATATTGTTAAATTTAAATTATGTTGCAATTTTATATTAAATGTTTTTTTCCTAGGTTCAGAGACTAATTATGTTGGCTGTAGTTTTTACACATTTATGTTCTTAGTAATGTCATTTAATTTTAAATTGCATAATTAAATAGATGAAATTAGATATTTGGTTTAGTAGTTAAAATAAATAGTAATATTATGCCTGATATATGCTTTAAATTATAAATTATAAGCATTATACTAAAAAAATTGTGTTATTGTATAATGACATGGTAATTAACACTAATTTAATTACCAATTAGGATAATTAAATTAATTAATAATATATAAGTTTGACATAATTAGTCTGTGATTTAGTGGGTTAACCAATATCGTGATCTTCAACGTAAGATTAAATAAAATAATTAATTGTCTCAATTGAGTAAAAGTTAAATAACCACATTATTCTTAATTTGGATCCATATAATTTGTTACATATCATACTTTTCTTATTTTGAAGATTTTTTAATTGGTTATCAAAATAAAATAATTTAACTCGTTTTAAACTATCAATAGGAGTGAAAATTACATATTAAGATTTGTAAAAGATATTTTTTAAAAATTATTTTAGTTAATAATTAAAATTTACAATTAATATTAAATAAAAATATAATTCTAATAATAATAAATTATATCACCAATTAAAATATTTTTTAAATTTTATATGGGCTTAAATCACATATTTTATATATTAATTTCTATTTTCATTATCAATAAACTAAAAATTTAGGAACTTTTTAATCATGTTTTTTTTTCATTTTTTATGTATTTTTAAATGCTTATAAATATATTATTATCAGAAAAAATACTAATAAATATATAGGGCTCAAATATGTTTTGCCTCTCAAATTTGAGAAACTTTTGATTTTTATCTCCAATGCAAATTGAAAAATCAGTTCTTTTTAGTCCCTCAAATTTAAAAAATGTTGTTTTTAATCCTTCATAATAATTTTGAAGGACTAAAAGAGTAAATTTTTAGTCTTCCAAAATTATGTTGAGTGACTAAAAACAATATTTCACAAATTTAAAGGACTGAAATAATAAAGTTTTAGATTAGGGACCAAAACTAAATTGTCCCAATTTTTTATTTAATTACTAATTAAGAACTAATTTTGTTTCATTAAGAACTAATTTTGTTTCACCAATTTATATTTAATTATTAATTCAGAACTAAGTTTATTTGATTAAACTGATTATTTGTAATTAATTGGCTTATTCACATAAATATTATATCACATTATCATTTTATCCTTGGTTTGTACCGTGATATTTGTTGCTGACTAAAAAATTAACATTTTTATGATTATGCAAATAAAAGATTTTAAGAATGAAATATAATTTAATCTATTTTTATTGATTATCCTGCAATGTTATTTAATTTTTTTAATTAATACTATTAATACTTTTATCAATAAATATTAATTAAAAATTCAATACAAACATATATTTACATATTTTATTTTAAAATTAAAAAAAACATGTAATAGTTACTTTTTCTAACAATTCACTCATTTTTAAAATTCAGAATTCAAATGTCAGCAACAAACTTTAACTATTTAAATAATATAATTAAATAAAATTTGTTAATTAATGAAAGAAACTTTTATGCATTTTAATTTCATTCAAATTTAAACGTTGAATGATTTTCAACGTTATAAATAATTTAAAATGATTTTCAAATATTATTATTTCGGTAGGTTATAATTTTCGATTTTAAATTAATTTATTCATAAATTGGAACAATATATATGTGATTGATCGAGAGATACTTTTGAGTTATTTTAATGAGCTGATTGATATATTATAATTTTCAGCACATAATCAGTACTTATGTCCAATGGAATTTTGATTACTTAAATTTTGGTAGGAATAATTTTTGTAAACTAATTTTGGTAAATTATGTCCAAGTAAATTAATTGATTAATTAAATTAATTTTAGTAGATTATAATTTTCAAATTTAAAATTAATTGTATACGTAAATTGTTTCACAAATGAGAATAATATATATGTGATTGATTCATACATGATTAGTGTAAGTAATTTTTGCAAATTAATGTATTAATTAATATATATGATTTGTAAATATTTTTACAAAATATCACATCTCGACATGTGTTGTACGAACCTGTCTCGACAAGTAGATTATGAATCAGAGAGTGGTGATTTGATCAACACATACGTACCAAACAAAAAAAGTTATTCACAAATTATGTTAAAATCGCAATTTGACACTCAAAGTATTGCATCTTGTACCTTACATTGCATTAATGCTTTGGATGATCATCTAATAGAATGATTAAAATTATTTATTTTAAAAAATAGAAAGATTAAATGTCTTAATTTAGAAATAAGGGAACCAAAATTGTAATTTAACCAATATTATATTATATTTCATGTTATTTTTGTTGTTTTATATTATTTTTTATTTTGAAACCTAAATTATGCATGGCTAAATCAATTTGTATGGTTGCATGAGAAGAAAAAAACTCCAAAGCTTATTAGCAAAGTAACGTTTGGTAACTTAATTTGTACTAGAGGTGAAGGAAGAATAGAATAAGAAAATATCAAAATACTACGAAAAATATATTAATATGAATGAGACAATAACATCCAAATAACATGAAACATCCCGCGAGTGTTTCCCTGGGACCGATGCAAACAGCACAGCATATATCATATTCAATTCATATTTCAAACGTCGAATTTGGGACGTGATTTAGTCGAAGTCATGAAATTGAAAACTATGCTTCTTTTGTTTATTTTCAGTTGTTTTCCCCAATTGAGTTGAGTTTTCCACGCGGTTAAATTCGTCTTTCATGGTCATCACGAACCGTTCTTCGTGTTTTGAATCCCCCTCATAAATATAGCTTTATAAATATTGGTTTCAATCGCATTGCATTTGTTGATATTACTACAAATTACAGATATATATGACTGATGTAGTTTTAATTATAACCATATTGTGGTAGTAAAATTAAAAAATCTTGATGTCGTAATCTAAGTCATGAACCCTTTTTTAAAACCTTAAAATTGCTTGCAGACAAAACGTTCAATTGCGTGACTCTCCGACCTTGACTTCTATACCCCGTCGTGATTCATCACTTTTCATCCATTTGAGGATCCGCAATTTCGTGGAATCCATGTTGTACAAAAACCTTGATCCCCAAGTTCATGCATTTGAAATGAGTAATGAAACTTACCAAAACAAAAATACTTACATTATCATACCGGCTCTCTCTGGCCAGTAAAAGTTAAGGTGGGGCAATATAGTCAAAATTTATATAAAAATATTGAACATTCAGTTAAAGAAACATTTATTTATACACACTTGAATAGTACTAGTAGCTGATAGTGAAAGACCTCATTTTAAATTTTTGAATTTTTTTTATGGGTTTTATGATTTTACATAAGATGTAAGAATTTTTGTTATTTTTTACTCTATGATAGAATTTAGTTTGTATTTTTGGATTTTACTTAAACATAAACAAGAATCTCCATTTTCTCTCAAATGACATTAAAAAATAATGTTTTTTTGAAAAAAGAAGAGTTCTAGGGAGTTCTTTTCTTGTAATCCAACCTTCAGCATGAAAAATTGTTAAACAATAATAGTGATAGATCTAGTGGACATGAGTTTTTAAGTTCAAGAACCTAACTTAAGAATCCCCATTAAAAATGTTCTAAGATCAATTCCAAGGCCTAGTGTTAATTTGATTGTGATGGTATACATATATTAGTACAAAAGCTTCTACATTAGTGAAAAATGTTATCAAGATTTTGAAAATTGAGAAAAATCAAATTATAAATCATTTTAGAAGTTGTTGGATTGACCTGAATGAGTAAAACCAAAATAGCTATTGTATCTTGTACTCCCATTATTGTATTCTGCACCTCATATTGCATTCTGAAAAGCCTATTCCAAAATGTAAATTTGTATTTAGTAATACAATGAAAGGTGTAAGATGAAAAAGTTGGAGTGTAGGAAATAAATGCCAACCAAACCATCTAATAGCATGTCACGATTTCATTTTTGGCTTGGCTAAGATTTTTCTTCGACTATTACTTCCAATATCCCTTTTTTTGTTGCTTGCACCCCAACAAACAAAAATACCCCTCACTATGAACCCTATCGTCAAACACCACCATTGTGGCCCACCTCCATGACCACCCACCGCTGCATCTTGCCCCACCATCTAAATCGATCAATTTCACTTTCAATATGAAATTTGTGACAAAAGAGATGAAGAAGATGAAACCTATTTTGGAATGACCATTCTGAAAATGTATAGCAATTTCAAAATAGTTATTCTGGAATATGATTTTTCATATATCAAAATAGTTATTCTAAAATATGTATACACTTATAGAATAACTATTCCAAAATAGGATGACAAACTTTGTTAACATATTTGAGTTCACATTTTCACATTGCATCATCCACACATTTTTTATAATTCACCAAGTATATTTATTGTTTTTTTTTTGCTGCTAAATTTATGCTAGCAACACATTTATCTACACATGTTACCTCTAAATGAAATAAATTTTGGGATTCAATTACAGTGCTATTGGTGATTTAAATTTTATTACATTCAATTCACATGGTCTCTCACCTCGAGCCCATTCTCAACCCTTATATGAAATCAAACCCATCCCCAAACCTAAAACCCTACCAAACTTATCCTTCTCCTTCAGCTTACTTTCCATTGAAAGCACATAGCCACACCTATGTCATAGAAAAACAATGACAAAAACGTCCTGGACCAACATGATACTTTTAGCCGTGAGATTGAAAAAGGTTAGTGGAAATGCTCAACGGTGCCAAATGAGTCAAAGTGTGAACCAAAATTAACCCTGATTGAAAATCAAAGCAGAATTAACCCTACAAAATATAAAATACACAACATATATACAATAAAAAACATTCAAAACTATAATAATATAAAATATTGTAAATTGTAAACTTAAAAACCCATGTAGTGATAATTGATATGCATACATAAAGTTACATGTAAATTACATAGCAATTATCTCACATTTTCCTCTTTTAATGCTTATTTTTGTGAATAAAACATAGGAATTAACTTCTTATGAGCTTTTATTCAGTAGATGCTAAAATTAGTTGATTTATAAGGTGTTGGTTGTATTTTTTGTAGAAATTCACTACAAGGCCATGGAAGGTTGATTGAGGGTTTAAATTTGTCCGCTTAGTGCGATGGGCCCGCTTAACGCACTAGGCCCGCTCTGCGTGACCAGCTCGCTTAGCGCGTGGTTACTTATCCAGCTGGACATTGAATGTGCTCTTAGCGTGACATCTCCCGCTTAATGCAACCACGACACTGGACTGCGTTTTAAGGAGGGAACTGAGATGTCAACAAATTAGAGACATAAACAAGGACAACTAGGTCACGAAGGATGGATTATTCCACACCTTTGGAGCTTGCATTCCACCTTTTGTTCCCCATTTTCTTCCATTCTTTTCCTTTCCATTGTCTTGGCCATTCATTGTTGTAAGCCTCTTATGAGAATGAGAGTCTAAACTATCTATTGTTTGGAGCCCAACCACCAAATGCTTTGATGTAATGATTCTAACTATCTATTTAATGTTATTTTCGTATTATTGTTGTTTTTCTGAATTATTATCATGTTAGTGGTTTGATCATCCATTCTCATGCTTTGTTATAGGTTTTATGCATTGGAAAATGTTTATTTCCTTAGAACTTAAAAACACTTCTAAGTGAGCCATTTCTAGGGATAGAATGGTTTCGTTTAGCTAAGATGTTAATCTTTATTTTTAATTCAAATCAATTAATGTAACTCCTAAGAGATTAAGAGTGCAATTAGGTGGTTTAGACTCTTTCATTTGATGAATCATGGCTAGAATACAGTCGTAGGTGAAGATAATTGGAAAATAATGTTGAATAACGAAAAATCTTTAATATTACATCAAAGTTAGTTTCGATTAGTTAAACATCCAACATACCTCATATCTTGTTTTGATCGTCACTGCAATATCCAAGTGTTTGTATCTCTTTTCTTGTATTTGTTATGTTTTATAGTTCACATTAGGTCTACCATTTACTCTACAAAATCAATTTAATACATTAATTGCTTAAAAACATATGTATATTAACTCTGGATATAGTCAAAGTCTATGTGGACTTAACACTCAAATTTACCATTTCTTTATTACTTTGACAAGTTAGTACACTTGTCAAAGTATTAACGTGTGAAATACAATTTATTATACTAGTAAATATATGTATATTATTTCAGACAACTTAAAATTCGAGAATTCATCTTTCTATGCACCTTATAATAATTCTCTTTAGGTTATTAAAAAAGGATTTTTTAACTAATATAAATTTTTACACATATATGTGTTTCAAACTCATTTTTTATTATGTACCAAAAAAACTCAATTTTTTTTAGATAAAATCTCTTTTAAAAACTAGTGAAACTCATAGCAAATTAATTTTCGCTTAAAAATAATAATTTTTTTGTTATAAAAAAAAGAACAAACGTCCCGAGTATCGTTTTTCCATATTTGATTACAGCCTCAACTCAACCGTGTCTGAAGTCACTTCAATGGCGGATAGGGAACCAAAGCCTAAAGACTCGCTTTCAGGTATCGTCGTTCAAAACTCTCATCTTTTCATATTTCTCGTTTACAAAGTTCTTCTACTTGGCATTGTGCTATCATGGGGTTTTGATCGTTACCATTTCTGATTTTGTGACCTTAGTTTCCAAACATTTCTTTATCTATTAAACGTTCTTGTTGAAATTGATTACAATTTCAATTTGGCAATACCCTTTCAGTTCTCAAATTAGAACCTATCTGGAGGGAACTGTGAGAATAGAGAAAATTAGATATCTTACCCTTGTTTTATATCAAAAGCTGTGTAACTACTTAACTTACTCATAACAGAAGAATCCATTTATGACTCTTGTTTTTTTTAATTCTTATGAGTTTCTTCTGCATGCCTATTGCTGAGAGTTCTTTGATTTTTGGTTGTGGACTTGTGGGGAATATGAGGACGTTATTTGATTTCCTATGTTGGAATTATGGGTTCCAGAGTAAATTATAATGACTAATGACACCTCTTTGAGGTTTTTTCAGATTGTATACATACTTTTCCTTTTTCTATTCTTACACTAACTCTTTGAAAAACATTACACTGACACCCTTTTATACATTACACATTACATGTGTATATCCATACAAGGGAGGTTGTTGTAAACATTAAAAAAGCCGGTGATTACATGTAATCTGAAAAAAACCTCAAGGTTGTAATTTACTCTTGGTTCAAAGTTCTTGATATATATAAATATATATATATATATATATATATATATATATATATATATATTGTGTGTGTGTGTGTGGACATGTCCATGATATGACAGTTTTTTTCTTGCTTAAAAGAAATTAAAGATTTTTAAGTCCTTGTGTTTTATTTCATGAAAGAAAAAGATGTGAAAAGTCCAAACATTTTTGAGCGACCTAAGGAGGAGATTGAAGCAGTGTTTCATCATGACACATAGCCTCACCATCACAAAGAAACTCATGGGACAAGTGATGACATTGACGAGGGAACTTCACCTGATGAAATAAAAGCACCTGGTGTGTTTGAACGGGTGAAGGAGGAGATTGAAGTTGTTGCTGAGGCCATTCATCCCAAGAAAGAATCTGAATCTGGCACTCGTGATATATCACCAAAGTGATGGCTAGGATGTGTCTTTATTTTGTAACAAAGAGTGTGAAGACTTGTTTCAATGGTGTAACCATCAAAACTACCTTGGCTTTGTCCACTGATCTTTCTTGCTTTTTTTGTTTTGTTGTTGTTGTTGTTTCCTTTAAGTAGTAAATTTCTCTTCCCTTTTCAATTGATTATGTGAATGCTTAGTCCTTTTGTTTTCAGAAAAACAAAGATTATCCCTGAACTGGTACATTATCAATGTGAACGTTTTATTGTAGACTCTGTTCTGTAACTTCATCTGGTGTATCAACAACATTTATAATTCACCAAGTATATTCACTCTGTTTTGTTTTTTTTTTGCTGCTAAATTTATGCCAGCAACACATTTATCTGCACATGTTACCTCTAAATGAAATAAAATTTGGGATTCAATTACACTGATATTGGTGATTTAAATTTTATTACATTCAATTCACATGGTCTATCACTTGTGTTGTATTTTTCTCTTGCCTATCCATGTCTTTGCTGATCCAAATTTAAATCTTACCAAGAATGATAAAGCTCATCTTGCTGCTAAATTCACCTTTAGGTTTAGGGGATATGGTGGCTCAAGTTATTGGCTGATTTTGGTTCTGGTTTTGTATTCAAGTTTGGTATCACACTACCACAAAAATGATCTTCAATGACGTGGATTCAAAGATGGTTCTTCCAAAACCGTTGTCATCCAAAACATGGTGACATTTTTGTAAATCATTACAAGTGTTCAACGACGGTTTAGACTTTAGAACCGTCTTTGAAAAGTGCTCCATTTTCATCTCTCGCGCTCTTTCAATCTCTGGCACTCTCTCTCACACTGACCCTCACCTTCTCATTCCCACCATAACCACAAGCAAAACCAGTGTTGCTCACTACTAACCAACAATGCACACCCAACCTCACCCCACACCAACTCCACCACAACCATCACAGCCCCCGAGAAGCCGCAGATCTGGGCAGATAAACCATAGATCTGGTCACCAACGTCACAGATCTGGCCTCCAAAGTTGCGGATTTGGCTGCTAAAGCTCACTCTGAACCCGACCCTTCTCTAGCTCCACCAGTCCGCCATTGCCCTCTCCTTTGACAACCTTGCCACCGTGTAAACCATGGCCAGGTCCCTCAATCATCACTGCCTCTTTGAACCCTTCTCTCTCGGAGCCCTTTCTCTCAAGAGTCAAGACGAGCCACAGGCAACTTTAAGTATGTTCCTACAACAACACATTAAGGACTGATATTTCTTTGTTTAACACTTTTTATTTTTCATTTAATTCTTTTTACTATGTCTTACTTGGTACTTTTATATAATTGAAGGCTAGTGACTGTAGCTTTGCAAAAGATGAAGGGGAAGATTCCAGAGATTGCGGGCTCTCACATCTCATCTCAAGTTTTTCAGGTATGTTTGTCGGTATCCCTTTTTTTGGTTCAATTTCAGTTTCACATACTTTTAGAGGAACTTGCATTTTAAATCTTTTGCTTTCTTTTTTGTTTTAACTGATAGACTTGTGTCAAACATTGTTCACAAGCTGAAAGAGATGCAGTATTTGACGATCTTCGACCACATTTTCTAACTCTAGCATACAGTGCTTATGCTGTTCACTTAGTGAAGAAGATGCTTGACAACGGTAATGGTCTACTTGAAATATACATTGTGATTTGTCAGTGTCACCTTTTCTTCTAATTGGTCATTCTCCATTTTCAGCTTCCAAGAAGCAACTAGCAGGCTTTATCTCCACTCTCTGTGGTCATGTTGCTCCTCTTCTTTGCCATATGGTTGGGTCAGTTGGTATTTACATTAGGTTTGGGCATTATGTTGCTTATGGTTGTTCACGGTTTACTTCAGATATGGTTCAAAGATTTTAATGACTCACTAAAGGAAAGCTTGCCACCTTTTCTTTTTATGTATCTAGCTGCTTATTGACATTAAGCTTATTTTGGATCTGGATTGTTTAGGGTTTGAGATGGACTATAACAAGGAAGAGGGGAGGGGTATCCAATAGTAGTTTTCTTCTCACTGAATTTCTGCTGATTTTCATGCTCTGATATGAAATTGTTCATTTATCACTCGTACGAGAAGTTCACACTTATCACTCTCACAGTCTCAAAAAACAAAAATCTAAAATAGGATTCACTCGTATCCACCACATTTGAATGTTCAGCTTTTAGCCAAAGTTGTCAACTTCCCTACAATAAGTTTTGTGTATCTACCTGTTATTCGGTTGTTAAGCATGCTTATGAGTTAGCAAATGCTGCACAGAAGCAAGAACTGCTTTCGGAATTATACTCTACATTAATGCTATTGTAAGTGTGGTATTAACTTCCTATGAGGGACTAATGCCTTAAGGTATTTAATTTGCTTTTGGATGATGGATTGGGCCATTTAATAAAATCCCAAGAGACAGGGAAGATCCCATGCTTTGATTTGCATTCCTCAATAAATTCTTGGACATCTGTTATACCTTCCTCAATCAAATGCAATATTATATATTAATTAGATATGATTAAATTAGATGCACGTAAAAACTTCAAACCTGAATTATAAACTGACTAGTTAGTATACCTTGACCTGAGAATCTATATATAGCCAAAGTTAGAGACTCATTAGCAATAGCAGTATAGCAAAAGTTAGAAATAAAAACACATACATACACATAGAAAAAGACAGACAGAATGAGGAGCAATCATGTGCGTTTGAACTGCAGCATTACAATGCCTCTTATTGGATTAGGCACTTGTTCCTTCCCAAATGATAGGAAGACAACAAAACTTGCCATTAACAATGCCCTTGAGGTATATATTTATATAGTGCCTTATAATATATACTCATTTTTTGTCCCATATTCCATCATTTATTTCAAGGGTACAAGCTTGGTTTTGTTGAGTATGAAGTGGTTGTTTATCTACAATTCATTTTCTCCCTTGTATTTTACTCTTCACAGCATAATAATTAGAAATCTAATATCTTTCCTATGCATGGGAATTTTGTTTAATTATTCTAAACAAAGGTGATTCATAATTTTCAATCTCCAGGTATTTTTATCATTCTCCTGGTAATGCTTTAATCACTTGACATTTGGCAGGGTATTATGATGATTTGACCTGGTGGAGCATTGATTTTTTATTTTTATTTTTTGCTTTAAATAGTTTTAATTTATGATTTTGATAAAATGACTTCATGTCAGACCAATAGTTCAGCAATAGTCAGAATGGGTGTCACAGATGTCATTGTCAGCGTTAAGGTGATTAAAAATTAAAATGTTTGGATTGATTTCTTATTTATTGACTTGTAATATCCTTATGTGTAATACCATAACAAACAATTCTTTTAAATATATTGAGTTGTTTTACTAACCATGATATGTTTGTTGGCTACACAAGTGCAAGTTGAACTTGGAAAGCCAAGCTTGTGGCAACCTGACAAAGGAAAAGTCTCTATATATATTGATTGCAGTTCAACAACAGAGCCAACTTTTGAGGTAGAATATTCTATTGTTTTTCTTCATTCTATTTGTTTAATGAAGTCATCCATGTATTATGGTTTTCTTCATGTTATCAACTTCAACTCTTTTTAAGTACCATGAACATTGATAGCAAAACAAATAAGTAAATCCTTAAAAGCTTTAAATGAAAGTTAAATGGTGGGTACATTGGATTAATAAGCTTTAGGTTTTCATCAATGATAATTTTTACTATTTTTGTTGTGTTATTTATCATTTTTGTTCTTTAAATACCTTTTAATGCTTCAAAATTAATATTTTATTTTGTGCTCTAAATCTCTGGCTTATATATAGGGTAGAAGGGGTGTTGAGTTGGCAGCAGAACTGTCAAATGCTCTTCAGTGCTATCTCTTGGGTGGTAAAAGTGGAGCATGTCTATTTTTCCCCTGTAGTGAAGATTATGCTTTCCCTTCCATGTTGTTGTGTCTTTTTTATCACTAAATATTTAACTCTTATTGATCTCTCGTTGCTTATTGATCTCTCGTCGCTTATTGTTGTGTCTATTTTTCCTCTATAGTGAAGATTATGCTTTCCCCTTCAGGTGCTGGAATTGATCTCTCGTCGCTTATTGTTGTCGAAGGAAAAATTTGTTGGGATCTTTACATTGATGAGCTTGTTGTTAGTTCAGATGGAAATTTGTTATTGTTTATTATATGACATGTGTTGTCTATTCATTCATTAGCTTTAGGATTTGAAGTTTGCATAATTGATGGTGGTGTGAAATCGGATGCAAGGAAATCACAAATTTGTGCCAATGCATGAATAACAATCAAATAATTCAAGTTTTATATTTATGTCTATTAATTACTCCATTTGAATTGTATATTAGAAAATTGATTTGATATTTGATTTCCATTCACTTCTTCTTATCCGTGATAAGTGAACTTTAAAAATAAACATTAAAATAAATAAACATTGATTTTTTACATCGATTGTTTTAAAAACCGTCTTAAAAAATAAATTTTCTAAGATAATTTTTCTAAAAATCGTCTCAGAAAATATACACTCTAAGATGATTTTTAGAAAAATCATCTTGGGAAATGTACCTTCTAAGACAATTTCTAAAACAATAAATGTATAAACCAACATTAAGACAATTTTTAAACTATCTAAGAAAATACACTTTTCATCATGATGGATTCAAAGATTGGTTAAAAATTGTTGTGAAATGTGAAAAATATACCAAAATCAACTTTAAAAGATTTTTTTTTAGTAGTGTCAATAGTGGAGGAGCAGTGGTCTATGATGCTATCAGTTAGGGTTAGGGGATATGGTGGCTCAAGTTATTGGTTGGTGCTAGAAAGCTTGGTATGGTTTCTTATGCTTGGAGAATATATTGGCCTGAAAGCCTTTAATTTCCAGTCTAAAGCTGTTAAGCTTCGCCTTGAGATGTGGTATATAAGATGAGCTTTTTATTTTATTTATAAAACAATCGTATATCTTAAGCTTCTCAGCGGCCACCTTGATAGTGCAGTGACTGCTATATATGCTGCTCCTTCATTATCTGATAAGATTTTGTACATCCTATAAGCAACATAAAGTATGTGAATAATAATAATTTAACTAATGAAAAATCAAAGCATCTTTCATGAACTAATTTCCACGTTTAATGATATAAAAGTGAATATCTGCATAATCTGCAGTCTTGATTTGTTTAGCACCTGCTCTATACAATTCCAAGTTTTTGTTTTGATTTTTTTTTAAAGAAATAGAGCACAAGAGCAAATGAAGAAGCCTGATAGTTTATACTTTATAGAGTAGTGCCACCAGGAAACTAGAATTCTAAGCAGAGTTTATGTCTTAAAGCACTTGAAAACCTATTTAAAATGTTGTTTTGACGATTCATTTGGAGTAATTTTAAATTTTCCTATAATTTTTTATTAAAAAGCTTCATATTTACTAAGTAAAAAAATTGAATATCTTTTATGTTTTTAAGATATTAAATAAATTCATTTTTATTTATTTAATAGTAGTAGTATTTTTTTTTATCTTTATTAAGTACTAAGAAGATTACTAAAAGGATAGTATAATAGGAGAATCTACCACTACTTGCTCTTGCATTTCCCAATTAACGTTACTGGAATAGCCAAACATTCATGCAAACCATCTAACACGTAACACTAACTTTTTTCTCCCTCATTGTCTTTTCTTAACTCCTTTTCAGCTGCCCTAAACTCTATATTAATACTAGGGGTCTTTTCTGTCACTTTCTTGGCAACTGTCTGCAGGTTAGTAGGTAGATAACATCAGCTTCCTTGACTATATAGCACATCAAACATATGAAATATCCTTTTACTCAAATCACTCAGCTGCCCCATAACTACAAGTAATAATTCTCAGACAATAGTGTTCACCCACATTGCACAAAAATGTCTACATAGGTGCATTTGTCATTTATCGGTGCTTCCCTTGATTGTCCTTTAACATGACTGATTGATGAGTTATTCATGTCATTTTTAGTTTTACTAACCTTTAGTATATAGCATCACCGAGCTTATTTATTGCCTATTTCCATGAATCACTTCCCAAACTGCACTAGTTGCAGTCAATTACAACAACAAAATAAGCCTACTAACATTATAAGAAATGTCTTTAGAATATTCATTAAGAAATTAAAATGACAAGAATTTTTATTGAAACATAAAATTGTGTTATCTATGACTTTTTTTATGTTTTTGTAATAAATATTCTTTTTTAAATCCTTAATCAATTTTCTTAGGATAATAATTAGTCAGACCCTTATTATGATGCATACTTAAGGGCTTAGCATAAACATGCAATGAGATACTACTAATACTTAATGGCTACTTCACCTATATAAATATTCACTGAAGTGCTGAACCCTCTTTTTTTTTAATTGCGCATGCCTTGTTTGTGCTCTTTCATCCATGGTGCCTTTTGAACCATAATAAATGATGTAACCAGAATAATATGCTCTTCATTGAATGTGGGAAAATATCCAGCAGGCGAGGTGGGACCCCAAATTCAATGCCAAGTAGTAAAGGAATAGCCCATATTGGATGTCGTACTAAGGAGACTTGTATGTTCTCCAATAACCAATCCGTAGAGAGTTGAGAATGTTACCTTATTTAATTCGTTAACTAACTCATTAAATTTTGCTTTTGCTGCAGAACTGAGTACTAAGAGGCTGGTGCTTTTTACCTCTTTTAATAACTGGCTTTCTGTTGTTGATTTCTTTCTTTCCCATA
This sequence comes from Glycine latifolia, assembly GCA_013407115.1. Taxonomy (NCBI): domain Eukaryota; kingdom Viridiplantae; phylum Streptophyta; class Magnoliopsida; order Fabales; family Fabaceae; genus Glycine; species Glycine latifolia. The sequence goes on along the minus strand of CM023948.1, from coordinate 4,962,163 downwards.
TGGCAATGAAAGGATCAAGAAAAGGGAAAGGCTGTGTAAGTGTGTTGTCTATACGTAAAGTTTTTTTTTGTTCTTTTTTTAATCTGAAATAGTATAATATATAGTATTTATAAGGGTCTTGCTCTTGCAGGTGCTTCAGACAATTCAGGCCCAAAAAGGATGCTGTTATTCTGAATTTTGTGGACCACCATAAATAGTACTACTAATTTGGATTGATTTGAGAGCGAAAGCCTTGGCTTGTTTTGAAAGGTAAGTTATCCAAGGTTAGATGAGGCAGAAAGACAGTGGAAAAAAGACTAGTCTTTTGGAGTTCCTAGATGAGTTGTCAAATGAAGGTGAAAGTTTGCGGAGGTTTTTAACTGTGTGACAAGAAAACTGAATCTCTTGCTTGTGAAGCAAAATCCCTTGGCCAATGCATAGGTTTTAAAGTGTAGCCCTATTTTGTTTGGGGGTCCTGGCCTGCTTTTTGGGATTTGAAGCTTGCAATAGCTCCTTTGGTAGCCTCTTCATATATTCCAGCAATCATGCCTAGCCACTCGTTGTGACTTGTGAGTGATTCATTCAAAATCTACACTTCTCTCACAAACACTACCATCAACAAGAAACATAATCATCTACATTACCATCATCAACAAACATCATCTCATCACATCCATCATTTGCATTTTTGAAGAAGGAAAAATGATAGGAGGAAGATTATTCTGTTTTCTGCTAGCTATGCAAATAGTGAGTTTGGTTTCCGCAGTAAGGAAGCCGTTCCTTCCAGGTTAGTTACACTTACACAACCATTTTGAAGATTGACTTCTATGTTCTATCTATTACTTGCAATTGAGGGTTTATCATGCCTCAACTTCAACTTAGAAATCATCAGTGTCATTTCTCTAAAAAATTTCAAACATTTGTAATAACAAAATAATATTCAAATGGCTTGCCCTCAGAACTTTCTAGCTCAGTGAACAATTTTTTAGACTCTTGATCATTTCATTATGCCTTAGCTTATGTGATTCATTCTCTCTCTCTTATGTTAACTCTTCTCACCTTTCTTTTCAGCCCAAGAAGTGACTCTACAGTCTCCACCACCACATACTACAGAATCAAAAAAGGTGTGTTTATCTCTCACTAAGTTTGGAACTGGGTGGGTCTAGTTGGTGTACTAATGACTAATATATTGTTGCACTGTGTCTGTTTTGTATCTATGTTAAAGGGTATCGAAGGTACATCAGAGACAATGAAGGAAGCATATGATGGAGGAGTGAGCAAAATAGGGTCAAGCCCACCAAGTTGTGAGCACAAGTGCTATGGTTGTGTTCCATGTGAAGCCATCCAAGTTCCAAGCACGAGCACCAGGCGCAGCCATTTGGGAATCCAGTATGCAAATTATGAGCCCGAGAGCTGGAAATGCAAGTGTGGTCTTTCCTTCTATAGTCCATGAACATTTTCATATCTACTAAATATTGTTCATATAATGATATGATATCATCTCCCTCTCAAGTTCATATATGATAGTGTTGGAGTACACCACCCTCGATTGCACAACAGATAGTATCCCTTCGTAGTTAGTAGAAGCAGTCCTCACATTCAAAGGATTTCGTAAATCATCATTATCTTTACAATCAGTGCCATGCAGATAATCACATAGGCTAATCTCAAAACATTTAAATACAAACTCTCTGCATGAATGGATGCATCTGATAAGTAGCATTATCTTGAATACTATAACATTCGTTATGTCATTTTACTTTTTATCACCAACTCGTCCTCTAATTTTGACTTGACATCAGAACTTTTTTGCAAACTCGACAAGACAAAAAGAAAAAAAATATATTACGAATAGGTGGAATTGTAGTTATATTATACAGTTCCAATACTTTTTAGTTAGCTCATATTATTGTCTTGCCAGCATAGGTGCGAGAACTTGACCAACAAATATAATTGGATCAGATTGGCACTATATATTTGTCAACCATACTCCATTTTTTTACTTACCCATCTCACATTCTTTGAATTCATGTTACTAAATTTAAAATCACTTGAAATATCAATTAGTGTGATTTATAACTATTCTTATGCCTGGTTGATGGGTCTAAAGTTGATTTTGAAAGTAGTTATTGCAATTGACAGAAGTATTTACACCCAATAATTTTTTTTCTTCTTTTAGTCCCTAAACCAACATCTTAAGGATACTGCTTAACATTTGTCAAAAATTTATATATAATAGACTTTCTCTTTTTTATATCATAATATTGGTGTGAAATTTCAATAGTTTTACGAATAATTAATTTCTACCAGAAAAGTTGACTGATCATTTTTAGTAAGCTCTTCCCTCTCAATCACATTTTTTCCATTCATAAGACTCGAACATAAAATCTTACTTAATGAAATCAAGTCAAGGATCACTCGAACCAACGACTTGTTAGTTATATAGTAGACTCTACTTAGTGCAAATTTTTACAATAAAAATAATCAAATATAAATTACTTCATTTCAATTTTCTTTTCCAAATCAATTTTGTGAACTATGAGGCATACACTAACACATATATATATATAGCCACCTCTGAAGTCTGCATATAGTGTGTATCGTGCATAGATGTAATATTTCTTTCCCATTCTTTTCTCCTAGAACCAGTCAAAATGGACAATTTTATTTTGAAACATTTCGAATGGTTTAAAAACACATTTTGAAATGTCAAGTTCGTTTTAAATATTGTTACCTGCACTTTGTCATAAAAAAGGTAAAATATATAATTCTCTATGCATATCATAAGATTATAATCACATTATTCATGCGTAACTAACCCCAGTTTAACTAGAGAGTAGAGACAATCTAGAGCAAAACCAAACCTTTCACCATTTTGGGTTACTTTACTTTATCCCTAGGTCAATATTCACTCTCACAGTCTCACATTCTTTAAGAATGCTTCTGATTTTGTTCTCTAATAACACAAAGACCTTTTTGGTAGAGGCAAAGTCTATAGCTTAGCACCTTGATTCCATTCTGCTCTGAATACAAATGATGATATATTATTGTCTCTAAGTTTATAGCCAAGAGTTCAACAACATTGCCACCTAAACGTATGCATGCACCAGAACCGAAACTAAAACGTAGTCAAACCATGAAGCATGATAAGCAAAAGCTGCACATAAATAAGTAATAATTAATTGTGATACCTGCGGAGAGTGATGCTAGATGTTGTTACATCTATATACGGTTAACTGTCTGAGGTAGTTCCTTAAAACATGTTCCAAATGTAAACAATAAAGGCAAAATGTAAAGAGCCTTACACAGTTCCAGAGCAAATATAACTAAAAGCTGCACAGTTTACGATTCAATTAAGGCCTGTTATTATGATTCGCGTGAAACACAAACACCCTTAAAAATCCGGTCTCCTAAGGGCATCATTATATACTGCAGTATAGATTCATGCTTTGTAGCTCATTCCTTCATTTGACTTGTTATAAATTAAGGACCACTAAACCATGTGGTCCATAGTACAATATCAAACCTGTTTAATTTGGACCCACTTATGTGAATGTGAGACAATACATTAGACAAGAAAAAACGCATGGACTCAGAACATAAATCAAAATCTGAGTTTGTTCCCACTGCTGTATGTGTATTAATATTTAATAATACTAATATACAGTCCAAATTGCTATTTTTGTATATAGTATATAGATATGTGCTCACATTAGAAAAAAAAAAAAGCTTCGAATTAGATAGAATGAAGATTAATATTTGGTTTTTTTGTAAAGCCATCTCTTATAATATTGAACGGTTAATTTGTCTACTTTACTAGTGGAACAACAGCCCACATTCTCATATTTACGACTCAATAATAACAAGAAACGATACATGCGTGATGCTTTCTTCTATGTCTATGTATGTGTTGAACATTTTTCTTGATCTTAATTTTCTATTGTTACACCTATTTTGGCACAGCCTACTTCCCGATCGTTTTAACCAAATAAAATATTCATTTGGCACAGTAGCAACCACATATACACAATTTCACAAATCATGAGAAGAATAAAATGCGTTACAGCTTACTTCAGACATAAATAAATAATAAAACGATAGCCACGGTTGGTTAAGACTTAAGAGAGGTTCGTGTTTGCAAGCTACAATTTGATTGTATTGTTAGGTGTCGATTGTAAGATTAACCACATTCGAGATAGATTTCGGCCATCTTGACTCTCATGTGCCTTCACGGTTGTCTATAAAAACGTGCATCAGCAGAGTTAAAAAGAGGATAATGTTTATAAAATATCTCTATTATGATCAAAATGAACGTAGAATAGGTCAGGAACAAATATACAGATCGTGCTGATATCTAATAATCATCTAAACAATCAAGAACCAATACTACGAGACTTGAGTTAAAAAATTACCTAAACAGACTTAGGAATATTTTGATTTTTTAATTTTAAAAGTTAAAAATAAATATTATTTTTTAATATTAATTTCAAAGTCATATATACTAAGTTTGTTAATTTTTAGCTTAAGGTACTGTTTGGTAAAGGATTTCAAAAATTCAACAAATCTTAAATGTATAGAAATTTAATCACCTCAATTAAATTTCTTTCCTCTTCAAAAAAAAAATTCTTTAATTTTTAAAACATTTTATGTAAGAAAAAACACTTTGTTTGATTAAAGCAAATTAGATTTCTTGTGTTTCAAACTCTTTATACAAATAAAATAATTTAATTTTCATTATATGTAAAATTCATTTTTAATTTTCATTATATGTAAAATTCATTTTATGTGCTATTTGAAATTTCCTTATTTTAGGTGTTATTTGAAATTTCTTCATTTTGCTTAAAATAAATCTCTTTAAAATCCCCACCACTTAAAAATTCCTTAAATTTAATATTCAAGCAAGTAATTTTAAACATAGTAATAGTATTTCAAATTCAATTAATTAAAAGTCATATTTATCATATTTCTTATTTATTGGTTGACAATTTAATTTATTTTACACTAATAATATTATAGAAAAAAACTCATTTTCAAAGTTTATTCATACCTCACAATATTTTTTAATTAGAAACCAATTTTAAAAAAATAACAAACAAACAATTCTATTTTTTTTTTGTTTTTATCTGGGTTCCGTGAACTGAGTGTTGATTTTGAGACATTGTTTTTTCCCCTCATTGTCCATTGTTTTTCCCCTCATTGTCCAAACTCCAAAGGGGAAATGTAACTAAATAGGACATTATTAGTTTTATTAAATTAAAGTGCCATATTTCCTATTTACTAAATTGCCCTTCTCCCTTAAAAATAAAAATTCATAATTCCGTATTTGCTCCTTCTCATTACAGATCTTCCAACTTCAGACCGCAGGCAAACAACTTCTCACAGACATGGCATCTCAAGTAAGCCTCTTTCTCTCTCTCTCTCTCTCTCTCTCTCTCTCTCTCTGCAAAATCTTCATCTCAAAAATCTTATCTTATGTGCACACTAATCGCAATTCAATGGCCTTCGCTAAATATGAAGAACTATGAAATGGATGAAATTTTGATCTTCTTTTCTGTCGTAATGGATCCGTAGCCACATGAGCTTATTCCCGTAAATCTAAGAATTGGGTTTCCAAAAAGTTCTTATTTTGTTGCTGTTTGTTGTATCTTCAACTGATCTGGAGTTTGAATAATGATATACATGTGAATGGATGTTTCAATTTGAGATATATGCCTTATCTCGTTTCAGATCCGGTTAGAACATTGGTCCTCTGAGTGTTTATTTTTTATGCTAATAAACTTTCCGACATAAATGTATGAGTTTGTTACTGGGATTTTAACAATTTTTAAAAGGATGGTGCCTGCTCTTGGGAGAAGTGATGATAATTAAGAGAAAGGGGTGCATTATCGTTTTCTTGTATGCTAAAGTCTGGTGATCAGCGAATCTGCTGGAAAATGTATTTGAACTTTACTGTTTGAAGTGAACTCTATAATTGAAAGTCTATTATTTGACTTGGGGGATTTTACATGTGTTTTCCAATGTCAAATGTCATAATCAGCAGTTTTGATGACATTGCAACTTTGGCTCTGTTTGAATAAACTACTCAATAAGCTTTTGAGAAGAAAATAAGAAAGGTAAAATAAATTAAACTTCTCTCATAAGTTAAAATTATCCTATTTTCACCTCTCCAAAATCTGATTTTAACTTATGCATAAGCTAATTTTAACTAATGAGAAAAGCTTAATTTATTTTATCTTCTTATTTTCTCCTCCTATAAATGCTTGTTGAGAAGTTCATTTAAATAGGGCCTTAGTGGGTAGTGGGAACTAACAAAAGAATAATCTTCATTATTGATTTTTTGTTTTCCTATAAAGGGTGGTTGTGAAAATGAAGCTGTGTTGCATGCAGTCTGCTTGCATTTGCTTTCATGGAGGAGAAGCTTGTGATAATTGTGCAAGGTATTGGTGATAAATACAGTGCTCCTTTAATGACTTATGTCTATATTGTTATGCTTGTAGGGTTTGTGTCCTTCTATCAAAAATATTCTTCTTTTGGACTCTGAAGGGAAGCGTGTGGCAGTCAAGTATTACTCAGATGACTGGCCAACAAACAATGCAAAGTTAGCTTTTGAGAAGTTTGTATTTACCAAGACTGTTAAGACAAATGCTCGTACAGAAGGTAAGCAGTAGAGTTTGACAACTATTCCTCTATGAAGTCACTTTATTTTGTATTAGGTGCTAGGGGTGGCTATTTCAATCTGACCATGAGTCTTGGTGTAACAGATTTTTGATTACCCTATTTTGCATTTTGGTTTGATCTTTAAATTCTTCTGTTTTTGGGCATTTATGCCTAGAATTCTATTCACTTTCACCATAGAGCTAATTTCATAACCTTGTTAAAATATAAGTCACAATTGAAGTGTTTTGGTGACCTTATATCACAGATGAAAGTTAAAATTGTGTCTGACATGGTCACATGAGTTGGTGTTTTGCATCAGTATACAAAAAATTCAGTGAATTCTTTTGGAACATTCTTATGATATGGCATTCCTGTCTCTGCATACCAAGTTCAGAATCAGATTGGGCCATTCTTTTCTTTAGTTGTGCATTCCTCTCTGACAATGCCTGACATTTCAAGTGCATAAGTATAATTTAGACATCTTTTCTAATATTATATTGAATGTATAAAAAATTTCACCCTGGTCATCTGTACTGCTAAGTGCTAAACATGGTTCGACCCTTGGATTTATATTAAATATTAATTGATAAACATTAAGATTGAAAAGTTGATTAACTTGTCACTAGTGGTAGTAAGTGATAACAGTAGTCTATTATACTGATTTGAACATATGATTAACATCCCTAATTACCTTAGAATCAACATGAAACCAATAATTCAATGAAAGCACCTTTCAACATACCATACTAATCATAGAATATTTTATTATAGAAAAGAACAAACTTTTGTTAGTATTATTCATGTTTATCGTGTTTCTTGTGAAACTGATACATTGTTTACAATTATCTGCAGCTGAGGTAACACTACTTGAGAACAATATCATTATTTACAAATTTGTACAAGACCTGCATTTCTTTGTCACTGGTGGTGAAGATGAAAATGAGCTCATTCTAGCATCAGTTCTTCAAGGTTTCTTTGATGCAGTCACCCTTCTGTTGAGGTATTTATGGTTGTATTTTTCTATCTTGATTTAAAACCTGATGTGCCTTTACTGATCATGCTGGGTATTTATTGCCTTTTATAGGAGTAATGTTGACAAAAGAGAGGCACTTGAGAACTTAGATCTCATTCTCCTGTGTCTTGACGAGATTGTTGATGGAGGGTATGCATTTATTTCTTCGCCACAACTTTTTCTTTCCCGGAAAAGTTTAATTTATTTTTTAATAGTATTTATATTTCCTTGAAGGATGATACTTGAAACAAATGGACCTCTTATTGCTGAAAAGGTGACCTCTCATAGCTTGGATGCTGATGCCCCCTTGTCAGAGCAGGTAATGCAACTCTATTTTGTCTTAGTTTCTGTTAGTAACGTGTGCTTTCTATTGGATTTTACAACGCAAATGCACAAAATCTGCCATATAGATCAAAGGTGGCTAGGTTATTCCTTAAAATTACGTTACCCTTAATGGCAATTTTCTATAACACATTTTTAAGCAATTTTAACTTTTTGATGGATTAAATTCTAGAATAACAATGTCATGTTACTTGATCTTCAATCTGACCGTGAGTTTCTGATATGGCAGACACTAACTCAAGCTTGGGCTACAGCCAGAGAACATTTGACAAGAACCCTTTTAAAATGATGCTCGCATACATTGAAAACGAGCTACTTATTGTTGAATAGTTAAATTTTTGTCTGTTACTGAGAGTTGTTTCATCCCCTAATTTGTGAGTTATTGTAATGAGCACCATATCATTTTTCTGGGAATTGTGTTCCTCCTGCATCTAGCTATTGTTTGTCAAATTCAGGGAAGAAGTTATTAATCGAAATGTTGTGATATTCAATGTACGGTTGAGATTTGGTTCCATAGAATTTACTGTTCAAGTATGTAACAATCCAATATCGAGATATTCTTGCGTCAATAAGTATCTGACTTGACATATACATATCTGTACGAGATGCATCGTAGGTTATACATAATATTTCTTCCGGTTTTGTTTATAAGGCGCATTTCGTTCTTTTATAAGATCCAGGCGATAATGTCCTTTGGATTAATTATTTTTAGATTAAAATATCTTATTTAGGGTGTGTTTGGTAGAGATAAAAAAGTTAATATTGGAGATGAATTTTGTATTTTTTTTTTGGGACTCACATTTCTCACACTCTACTTTAATTATAAAAAGAATCTTCTATCAATTTTCATTCTCTTTATTTTCATTCTCTAAACTAAACATATTCTAAAGGTGAGATTGTAATGACAAACAATTAGAAAAAAAAAACATTAATGTCAATGATAGTTTTAAATATATATATATATATATATATATATATATATTTAAGATAAATTTATTACTATTAATTAAATTAATAATTTTTTTAAAATTCTAATGAATTAAATGAGTCTTATAAATAATATGGTTGTTAAAATTGGACCACATCAGTCCGTTCAACGGGTTGAAACTGGAATCGATCAGATGACGGGTTTGGAGACTCTAAAAATTGAATCATTTCAGAATCGATCAAGAACTAATATAAAATCGACCAAAATCAGTGAGGATATAGAGAATTGGTGTTAAACAGTCTTTTTTAATTTTAATTTTAATTTTTTTCTTAATTTTTTTATTTAATCTAAAATATTTTTAGGATAAATAAAATAAGTTTTTTAAATATTTCACAATATCAACTATTTTTTCAACTATTATTAATTTTTTTATCGTATGAAGCATATAATTTAGTCATTCAGACTAATTTATAATTTTTCAGATCTTATTTTTTTATAATTCTATATTATTTTATTACTTCAAATATTATATAATATTAAAATATAAAATGCATAAAATATGTTTGAGATTACCATGAAATTTGAAAAACATTAATTTTATCTTCATAATTTTTTTCATATTAATTTGGTCATTGTAAAAATAAAACATTTTTTTGGATCCCTAGTGATAACTACATCAGGCGGTAATATGACGTAACTAACAGACATATAAAAGTAATTTGATTACAAATGAATTAAATAATTTGTAATGGCGAAAAACTCCCAAAATTGATTAAATAATTTTTGGCAGCCAAAAACTCCCATAAAATTACAGTTTTTTTGTCACTTTTTGGATGATTTTCTCGCACTTCAAATGAGATTAGGGGAAAAATGAAGCAACTATGGGTTTTGGTATCTTCTAAGTGTACTTGAGAAGCAATGATGGGTTTTATGAGGATGAAATTAATAAATTTTAAATTTTACAAGGACATCAAACATGTTTTACCCATATAAAATCGGTTTAACCACAGTTCAGTTACGGTTAAACAATTGAATATTGAATTAGTGTCTTTAGTGGTTATCAAACTCTCAAGTTAACTTGCTAACTCTTACAAGTTTACGAGTCCACTTACCCTTTATGAATTGACTAGTGTGCAAACTCTCTTTTTAGTAGACTCTGGATAGACTTGGTAGACTATGTGCAAACTCAATAGACTCTCAAGTTTACCACTGAGTGAATGAGTAAACCAGTTAAAAATATTGGACCAGAACACATGTTATTTTGGGTTATTTTCGGCCAGTTTAAGGTTTCACATACGTTCATTTGGAATGTTGTTTCTGAATCGAAGAACACTCGCATCTAACAACATGAAACCCTTATTCTACAATAACATCTAACCATTGATGGGAATGCTTTACCACTACTATCACTTCCACAAATTATTACATAGTAGTGATGCATTACTAGACTTAATTAAGTATTATAGAGTTTATAGTTTACTACTTTATTTCATTATGTTGTTAAAATGTTTAATTAATGTGTTATTTACAAATATTTTGTTATTATTTTTATATGAGGTAGACTCTTACGAGTTTATGAGTCAAGTTTATAGAGCTCTCACGAATCTACATAAACTTTCGAGTTTTATAACCTTAGCTTTCATTGATTCAATTGCCGATTTTAAAAATATTAATAAATAGGACCTGGAAGAGTATTAATTAATCCACATAGGGTCATCACATGAAGCATTGGCATTTTGCTTAAAATATTTTCATCATCTTGGCATTTAGTTTCAAAATAGTCACACTTTGTAGAAATCACTCCATTGGAAGAACAAGATTATTTTACAATTAGATTATTGATTATAAATTTAAAATATAATTTATATGTTTAGTTTTTATTTATTTATTATACATTTTAGTTATATAAAAATAAATATTTATCATGTATAAACCAGACTAAAAATTAGTAAGATAAAAACTTTAATCCATTGGCTTTATATACAAAAACTATCATTTAGCACACATCTGTCTCCAATATAACCTTAACCCTTCATATAAGTCATGTGAACCGTGAGAGATTCACTACTATAGACCTATCCGTTGGCTTTGCAAAGTGTCATCACTCATCAGGCAGAAATTCTCTGAACACATTATTAAAAATGGTTCATAGAGTTCCAACTGTAATAGACAATGACATGATTTTGTACATAGGGACACATGTGACTGGGATTTTGTCCTGTGGGTGGATATTTTAACTATTGAGAATTTCACATGCAATCTAGACACATAACCAGGACACTTTGAACTCTTTCTACCCCTACAATAGTTATGGTAATGTTGTAACAAAAATTCTGGAAAATTCAAATTATTCTTTTTAAGCTGACAGTAAAAATTGTTTGATTCATACCATTTACATTGAGTTTTTATATTGTGATTGTACGTAATTCGTAGGTCAACTGGTGGAGTATATGATGATTCATGAACCTTCAAAACTTATGGAGGTAAAATTTTCTTCATTCACCAAGCATGTAGCTGAATACTGTTCCAGCTGCAGCAGGAACTCTTTATAAAGACATTTTAGGACTTTGTCCTAATCCTAAGGTCCTCCACCCCTCCCTCTTAGGCTTTGTTTGGGAGTTAGGAGGAGAAGAAAAGGAAAGAGATTCAAGGGGAAGGGAGGGGAAGGGAGGGGAAGGAAGGGAGGAAAATGAGAGAAATTTCTTCCTCTTTGTTTGGGAGTTAAAAATATATTAAGAGAGGGAAATGGAGAGTTAATAAGATATTTTTACAATTTTGTCCTTATTTCAAAAAAGTTAAATTCAATTAAATAACACTGAATTGGGTAGGATAGTAATTTTATTAACACTAGTTGGGGTAGGATAGTAATTTTATTACTTTTCCTTCTAAAAACCCCTCAAATAGGGGGAACAACAATTTTTAAGTTTTGGAGGATTTAAGATGAGTTTTAAAAATCCTCAAATCCTTTCCCTAAAAAATTAAATCTCCCATACAAGGAGATATCATCACCTAAACCTTTCTCTTTCCTCCCTTCCCCTCTAAAATCTCTCTCCCAAACAAAACCTTATTCTTTTTGCAGTATGCAAGCTTACCTTTGTAGTTGCTTGTAGCTGTATATCTTTAGTTGAGAAAAAAGAGAAAGAATGTTTATAAAGAAATGAATATTCAATAAGCTTTACTCTGAAGGATATAGCCATATGGGCAGAAATTGATTATTCACAGCATACTCTAGATAGCATGATTTTTAAATGGGTATGATTCATAATCATTCAAACACAATATAGATAGGTATTTCACGATCTGTGAATTTTGTATACAACCAAGAACAGCTGCCAGAAATCTCTGTCTGTCCTAGTATTAGGCCTCGCCAGATTATTTGTCTGATGGCTAATATTTACCAGAGCCAACTTGATGGCCTTAAATCACCCTTTTTCACTTGCGAATATTTATTTGGCTTCTTTCATATAATTAATGCGCACATATTATGGCCGACTTTCATATAAAGCAATTCTTGACAGTGTCTATAGATTTGAACCAATAAGAGAGAGTGTGATTAAAAGAGTTTGTTAGAACGTACTGGTAACATTTCTCTTTAAATAATATAAAGTTTTTACTAAAGTTATTTTAATATTATTTTGAGTTTTTAATTGGTTATACTTATCAACATCATACTCATGCAAGAATCACTCCATCTTATAGAGTCTCATTGTCTGTAATACAAGTGTTCAAAATTAATTAACAACAATATTGAAAGTTATAAAGAAAACTACAGTAAATTGAAATTTTGGAAACCTCTGTTATTAACATTGAGTTTTTACTCAAAATTTTCATTTCATGTTTTAAACTCCCAAAAATAACAATAAGAGTATTCAAAACTAACAATAACTGTTCTCAAGAGACTTGTTTATAACTGCCCATTACTGCTCTAATAAGATGTTCATTCACAAAAGTATAGAAAGAAATTAAATATCTTTTAATGATTACAACGTGATTGATGTTTTATTTTTAATTTAATATTTATTTTTATTTCTTATTTATTGTTGTTATATGTACAACTATACATCTGGCTATATTCCATTGTAGTGAATGTGGGGCTTTTAAAGAAACAAACAAAAGAAAAAAATGAGAGTAACAAAAATAAGATAAAATGAATGTGACTATACAAGACATAGAATAACTGTATATGAGAAGATAGTAGTATAGCACTGATTAAGGAAAAGATAATGGAAAATCAGTTAAGATGATTTAGGCACGTGCAAAGAAGGTTACTAGAAGCACCATTGAGGAGACCAAGAAGGACACTGGGTGAAATTATTAAGAGAGATCTCTGGGTAAATAACATCTGAAAATCTGGGGTTTAATGATGTCCTTTGATCCATATAGCCAACTTCACCTAATAGGAAAAGACTTTTGTTGTTGTATTTATTGTTGTAACATATGCCACTCATGAGTATGTTGGACAACACCAGGCTTGTCGGCAAGGAGCAAAATTTTGCAATGAATTTTCTTTAAAGATTTCTACGCAGACTGATCTGCTGCAAAAGAAGCAAGCCATTCAAGCTCCAAAAATGACGTACTTTGGGATTAACATAGGTATATTACACTTACTTCAGTTCTTTTTCCTGTTATGAGGTATATCATGTTACGTTAGGAGCTTTTGTATTGTGGTGTTGTTACTCATCAAATGATTGACATTCATTTAACTATGTTTTCCTTGAGGATTTTATTGAAAACTAGAAAAAAGTAAAGACACATTAAATTTAAATAGAGTTGATAGTGGACCTGGTTAAACCAAGTAATCAAGTATACACCTTTTGCACTCTATTGTTAAAATGAAGTTCATCTCGTTCAAGTTTTGGAGACATTCATTCTCGTAAAAAAAAAAATGGTGTTCTGCACTTTGCCTGCAGTGCAACACAATGTTAACATAGGCTAAATAAATAAAAGAAAAAGAAAGAAAAGTTTAAATTTGCTGATTTTCTGTCACAAAAGCATTAGTGACGAAATTAGTGACGAAATTAGCGACAGATTTAGAGTTAAAGAATCCACACCGGTAGCGTGAGAAGTGCTCCAGAAAGCCATTTTCCACTGGATTTCCACGCCGATAGCGTGGGAGCCACGCTGGTAGCGTGGGAGCTCGCGCTGGGCCTATAAAAGGCCATTTTGACGAATTTTTGGGCCAAAACTCTGATTTTCTTCTTCCTTGAGCCATTTTTGTCATTGACAAGTCTTGGGAGCTTTATATTGCTTCCATACTTCATCTAAACACTTCCCACCCAACTAGAAACTTGATTAGAACACCTCCATAAGCTAGATTCCAGCTTCAATTTCTTGAGAAAACCATCAATCGGAGAGATCCCGTTCTCTAGGGAACTTGGGAAAACTGAGTTTGGAAGAGAAAGAAGGCGATTCAAGGACGCTGAAGCTTAGGGAAGTGATCCTCTAGCCTTCCTCGACTGTTTTGAGGTAAGAAACTCAAGTTTTACCGATTGATTTGTGAAATTGTTCATGGGATGAATAGTAACCCATTTGTGATAGGACTGGAATTAGGCTTAGGTTCTTTAGAAAAGTATGCTCAGGGGGTTGTTCTAATGAATAATAAGCTTTGAAACATAACTTTTGATGAAGTTTGATTTTGCTCTGAGATATTTATGAGTAGGAAGAATGATGATTAAATGGAGGGTATTATGATATGTATGAGCCTAGGTGCTTTTATAAAAGATGTGCAGGAGGCTAAATAAACGGTGAAAACGTGTTGGAATAACTGTTTTAGCCAAGTTGAATAATCATTGATATTTGGCCTGGATAAAGGAAATTGAACTGATTGGATTGACTTATGCAGAGTCTTTGGAAGACTCTAGTGCCTTGATTAGGCCGAGTTAGATCATGCTGGGAATATGTGATTCGCCTTTAAGGAGACTAGTTCTGATAACTTTAAGATAGAAGACAAAAATGTTTAGATGAAAAGAAATTGTGTTTCTTTTCTTTTAAACGGTTGAGAACTGTTATCTGATACTTGTTTGTGTGCCTTTACATAGGGCGGGACACCAAGGGTGTCAGTGGCGTAGACCACAGTCTAGAGATTGGACAGGAGAGCACTGCCTTGCCAGGTAAGCTCTATGTTCTTAGGAGTATTTCCCATTGCTTGTGTTCCACCATACTCTGAAAGGGAGTGATGGTTGTATACATGATTTATATGCATTGAATTGGTTGTTACAGTTCTATTCATGATGATATGTATGCATGTATCTGTGCTTTGTGTATGGTTGGCTTTCGGATAGATCTTCTGGCCAGTAGATAGATATGGACCTCCCTAGGAGTAGAGCGCAACTCCTAGTTTGGTTTGCTCCATAGGAGAGATTCCTTAAGACCAAGAGATAGGTGATCCCGTGATGGTTGCAGCCTATTCTCGGAGGTACCATATACGTGCATCCTTGCGTAGGGGTAGCTCCCGTTGGATGACACAGGTGTGAGATCCGGCCTCACACTGGGGACTGAGATTGTCCCGGGGACTGAGATGGTCCATGATGGTATATTGGGTACTGAGATGGTCCCAGGGGACTGAGATGGTCCTGGATACTGATGATGTTACACATTAAAGCTTGTGTGTGCCTATGTGTTGTTGTGATAGTTTGTAATGCCTTTGATGTATGTGATCATGGAAGTGAGCCAGGGTGAGGAGAAGCCTCCAGGAACCCTGAGCTTACTGAGATTGTTATCTCACCCCGTGTGTGGGGATTATATTTTGCATGTTGTACATCTAGCAGAGATGCTGAGTCTCAGGGCGAGAGGCCCCAGTAAGGACATGCATGGTGTAGCTGCTTGAAGTAGTGTTTTGAGAACTTGATTGCTCACTATTGTGTACAGATATAGATATACATATATATGCGTTGTTATTTTGTACCCTGTGAGGGAAAATGTGTATGTTTGCATATATTGAGTTTCTGTATATTGTGTACCCTCATATGAGGATGTGATATGTGATATCAGGGCACTGAATGCCTACTATTTTGTATGGATGCAGTTAGAGTAGTTATATGTGGAATGTACATAGTCTATGTATATTATTTTAGACGCTTATAGGTAGTGATATTATAGTTCTATCTGTCGTTATTCACGTTGTTTTATGTAATCTGGATCGTTAAGGCTATTGTGGTGCATCGACATTTGTTTAATTCATCGTCTATACGTACCATACATAATAAATCAAGAAATATGGTTTTGAAATGCTTCTGCTTGATTTGAGTAACTGTTTTAATTAATTGTCGCGCTAATCTGATTAAATAATATGTTAATACACCGGATGCATACGGGGTGTTACATAACACACCATTAAACAACTAGATATAATTTTTATTTATAAAAATTAAAATGAAGTGTCAATATTTTATAATAATACATTGATGTTACATCCAAACTAAGTACCATGGTTTGGAATATAAATCTTTGTATGGAGTTGAGGATTTGTAATTTATATGGGGTCAGGTGTTCTCAAATTTTTTATGCAATAAATAGATCTCCAATACACCTTGGTAAACACAGTTGGCTTTGGTTTTTGAATATTTATGTAGTTTCTTATTTACCCAACAATGAATTTGAAATGTTACATGTAGAAGTGATGAACTTAACAGTATTCTCTGTAACTGGATATGCAACGGATTTCTCATGGACTTGTCTGAGAGACTTTGATTTCACTTCTTTGTGCTCCCAAACGAGCATAATAGACATTTTAAAACTAATTTTCATCGTTGTCTTCTACACATCTTTGCTTGTTTCTTTAATCAGAAGACATTCCGAATGTGGTAGCAACAGAAAGAACTGGGTTTTCCTAGTTGTCTCAGTTTGTTGTGCTCTCATTAGCATTGCACATTTTTGCAATGGCTTGAAGTTGTGGAATCAGAAGAGCTGGTTAGCTTCTACTTTCAGAGCATTTGTGTGACTTTATCTTACAATTTCATTACATGTTCAGAGAAACAAATGGATCAAAATTCTAAACTCTATCTAGTGGGCATCTTCCTTGTTGGTGGGCCTCCTCAAGTATTGGGCCAACCACTTTAATAAATAATAAAAAAAATGCTATATCTGTGACCTAATAAAAGACAGAAAGCGCTTCACTCTTTTCTCAATTTTTCTTTTCTTCAGCCGTCGTCAACGAGAGAAAGAATAAGGAGGTATTTTGCTCACTTTGCGGTATTGGTTGGATACTTATTCGTGCTCTGTTTTGGATGAAATTTCAGTCACTTGTTCCAAAAATTGTGGGCTTTCATCTGATATACTCAGAACTTTATTTCTCTCATATTTTGGCAGAAGATATTTTTACCCTGTTGTGGGTCTTTATTTGAATATTGGTGCATTGTTGATTTCCACTATTTTAAGAGTGAGTAGGCTTTTATTTGTGAGGTTCTTTTGAGAAACTCTTTACTGTACTCTTTGATGTTTTACATAGTGGATATTTTTTCTGGACTTGGTCCCGTGGTTTTTGTTCCTCACACTGAGGATTTTCCACGTTAAAATTGCTGGTGTTATTCTTGCTGTTATCTCTTTATTTTTCTGCACCCTTGGATTTTTGGATTGCCATATATTACGCTTCTCACAGGTTCACTCAAGCGGGAAAGATTTTATTTACCACTACTTATTTGTGTAATTTTTCCGCTGTGCATACGTGTCTTTCTCAACATTCCTGTGTATTGGCTTCAGCTCTCAACCTTGAAATTATGTTCAAAGAGCACACAGTTGAACTTTTCGAAATGGTACAATGGCTTGTACATTTCTCACTTCTCTTTTGCGCCTTCCAAAATCTCCGTTATTTTGCCACATCCGAAAGTATCCAAGATACTACTAGTTTATCTGAGCCTCTGATAGCTCCTAGAGTTGAAACTAAACAAACGCAACTAGGCCATGCTACCCTTCTCAGTAAGTTGACTTTCTCTTGGGTTAATTCTTTACTCAGACTGGGTTACTCGAAGCCACTAGCTCTTGAAGAAATCCCATTTCTTCTTCCTGAAGATGAAGTAAACTCGGCCTACCAAGACTTCGTGCATGCATGGGAATCCCTTGTAAGTGAGAACAACAATAACAACAACAACAACAACAAAAACATGATTTTTGGTCTGTAGTAAGAACTTTCTCAAAGGAGAACATATCAATAGCACTTTATGCATTAATCAGAAGTAGTTGCATGATAATTTCTCCTCTAATACTCTATGCTTTTGTAAACTACTCGAATAGCACCGAGGCATAACTCAAAGAAGGTTTTTCCGTACTGGGCTTTATGATTATCAGCAAAATGGTTGAGTCTCTGTGCCAGAGACAATACAGTTTTGGCTTGAGGAGGTCAAGGATGAAAATTAGATCAGCTCTGATGGTGGCAGTGTATCAGAAACTGCTTAAGCTCTCTAGCTCAGCAAGGAGAAGGCACTCAACTGGAGAAGTTGTGAATTACATCACAGTTGACGTGTATCGATTGGGAGAATTTCCATGGTGGTTTCACATAACATGGACTTTTGCAGTGCAATTTGTTTTGTCCATTGTTCTCCTTTTTGGTGTTGTAGGTGCCGGTGCTCTTCAACGTTTAGTCCCTCTTCTCATCTGTGGAGTTCTCAATGTACCATTTGCAAAGATGATACAAAATTCTCAGTCACAATTCATGATGGCGTAAGATGAGCGTCTCAGAGCAACTTCAGAAATTCTAAATAGTATGAAAATCATCAAGTTACAATCCTGGGAGGATAAATTCAAGAACTTAGTTTTGTCCCTACATGCTAAAGAATTCATATGGATGTCTAAGGCACAGATCATAAAAGCTTATAGGTCATTTCTGTATTGGATGACTCCAACCATCGTTCCTTCTGTTGTTTTCCTCGGGTGTTCTCTTTTCAATAGTGCTCCATTGAATGCTGGAATCATTTTCACAGTACTTACGACATTGAGGATAATGGGAGAACCTGTTCGGTTGATCCCCGAGGCTCTATCGATTATGATCCAAGTTAAGGTCTCCTTTGCTCGTCTCAATACCTTTTTGCTTGATGAAGAGTTAGATAGTGTTAATGGTTATGGAGGAAATATAAAGCAAAGTTCAGTTAATGCAGTAGAAATCCAAGCTGGCAATTTCATTTGGGATCATGAATCAGTGTCTCCAACTTTAAGAGATGTGAATTTAGAAATCAAATGGGGACAGAAGATTGCAGTTTGTGTGCCAGTTGGAGCTGGAAAATCATCTCTTTTGTATGCAGTACTTGGAGAGATTCCCAAGATCTCAGGAACTGTGAGTTATTAACCATACATGTTTAGTTTTTTGTCATGCCAAATTCATATTTATATTTTTGTCCTTGATATTTCATGATAATTGTAAACAAGTGAATGTAAGTGGCACAATAGCATATGTTTGTCAAACTTCTTGGATACAAAGTGGGACAGTTCAGGATAATATACTCTTCGGAAAGCCAAGGGATAAAACCAGAGATGAGAATGCTACTAAAGTTTGTGCCTTAGATATGGATATCAATGATTTTAGCCATGGTGATCTTACTGAAATAGGCCAGCGAGGGATTAACATGAGCGGAGGACAGAGGCAAAGGATTCAACTAGCTCAAGCAGTTTAGAATGACGCTGACATCTATCTCCTTGATGATCCATTCAGTTCAGTTGATGCACACACTGCTGCTATTCTATTCAATGTAAGAAAATATCAATTATATCTTGTTAATTTCAATAAAACTGTTGTGCTCAACTCCTAATTTTTGTGAATCAAACTAACTTCTGTATTTACAAAATTACAGGACTGTGTCATGACTGCTCTAAGAGAGAAAACAGTCATTCTAGTGACTCATTGATATGCGCCTAGCATATAGTTCTTTCCAAGCTATTAGAAGCAAAGAATCGTCCACAAATGGTCTAAAATTGCTTATCATTGTGATAAATGTTGTGAATCTTTTCTTGTCATGAGTTATGTTAATTTGAGCATCTTTATAGCAGGAAAAACCTATTATACAAGCCCAATCATGCAAGCTTCCCACGCCACCAGCGTGGCTGCCACGCCAACAGCGTGGAGAACATAATTCTCACTGGATTGCCACGCCTCCAGTGTCGAACCCACGCCACTAGCGTGGAATGCAGCCTCCAATAGCAATATTCACTGGAATTCCACGCCATCAGCGTGGGACATGAAGAAAATAAGCAGTTCTCTCTGGAATGTCACGCCTCCAGCGTGGGATCCCATGCCATCAGCGTGGAAGTCTGCTGATTGTGTAATTTTAAAAGCTGATAGAGGGTAGATTTGGACTTTGACTTACCCTCATATAAATACTTGAACCCAGAGCTTTGAAGCCACTGCTGGAGCACGAAAATCACTTGCAAAAGGGTTTGAGAAGCTTGGGAGAGCTTAGCTAGGGCTTGGGAGTTGAAGGCTCAAGTGGAGACCTTTCTTCATCTTCTTCTCCTTTGTGCTTCAGCTGAGCATGTTTCTTTTTGTTAGCTCAAGACCAAACATGAATAGGTTTGGCTAGTTTTATTTTGTAGCTAGGGCCAAGCATTGGATGTAAATTTCATTGGAATGTATTGAATGCTATTATTCATTTATCTAAAGTTATTTTACTGCACTTTGCTTGAATGTTTAAATCTCTTTCTTAGACTTGATCAATCTATTAAAGAATGCAGAGCTAGGGTTCACAATAGGGATATTGGGACTTTAGTCTTTGAACTAAGTGAAGTAACTTGCTTTACATTACCTAGGAATAGGAATGCATGTGGGTAGTTTATTAAATGTGTTGCTTAATGCTTAACCCTAGGAAGGTGACTAAGGGATTAGAACTTTCAAGCGGGTTAAAGGGTTATATCACTGAGGAATTGGTGACTGACTGAATGTGTATGCACACGAGAGCTAAGTAACTTAGCTAAGTGAATGTAGTAAGCAATACGGATTCTTTGGAAGGAAACATTGAGTGTTGGTGCCCTGGCTACGCTTTCTCTTTATTGTCACAACTTAATCTTATTGTTCATAACTTAGATTTATGTTTAAATTCTTGTCTTATATTTACTTGTTCAAACAAACAATCCATACTTTTTACCCAACATTTATTTATCCAACTTTTAGATACGAGTTATAATACAATCGGTGCACTAATCCTCGTGGGAACGATATCTTTCTTTATCACTTTATTACTTAAACGAACGGTATACTTGCCGATTTCGCAACACTCATCAAGTGGAGTTTCTCACAGAAGTTGATACAATCCTGGTAAAGTATATCATTTGCATCCCTATTATGTTTCATTAGATTTGTAATAATGTTATAATTCAAATTATAGGTAATGGAGGGTGGAAAAGTTATTCAATCAGGTAGTTATGAAGATCTCCCAACGGCCAGAACTGCCTTTGAACAACTTATGAGTGCCCATAAAGCTACATTAACAGGAGTGGATAAGAAAAATGAAAATGATATAGATTCTGATATTGAGGTTATGGTACATCCAGAAGAGTCTCAAAGTTTTAATCTCACTAAAAATCAAAGTGAGCGGGTGATTTCTACCAAGGATCAACTTGGGGCACAGCTTACACAAGACGAAGAAAAAGAGATTGGTGATATTGGGTGGAAGCCATTCTGGGATTATATTTCATTTTCCAAGGGATCATTCTTGCTGTGTTTAACCATGTCAGCACAGTTTGCTTTTATTGCTTTGCAGACTGCATCAACCTATTAGCTTGCTCTAGCCATTGAAATTCCAAAAGTCACTAGTGTCATTTTGATTGGAGTTTTCTCATTATTTTCATTACTTAGTGCTGTATTTATATATATAAGGTCTGTCCTGGCGGCTAATCTTGGATTAAAAGCTTCTAAAGCCTTCTTCTCAAGTTTCACTTCGGCTATCTTCAATGCTCCTATATTGTTAGGAAGGATTTTAACCCGAGTAAGGTTTCTTTGTTCCAAATTGTTTTAGAATATAGCATTTTTTTTTCTTCTGAATAAGTAACTCCCTAACTTTATGTCATTTTTTTCTCCCTATCAGGCTTCATCAGATTTGAGCATTTTGGACCTTGATATTCCTTATACTCACTTTAGTAGCATTTATAGCTGCTGAAGTTCTGGTGACAATATGTGTAATCGTTTCGTCACATGGCAAGTTCTTATTGTTGCTATTCCTGCTACCGTGGCATCAATATATATTCAGGTTTAATTTCTTTACTTTCTAATTTTTATTTGTTAGAATTTATTTCCTTACAAAAATCTTTATACAGAAAACCTTAATAAACAGTAAATATAATTGTTAACTTTCCATTCTCGGTTCCTAATTAGATCATGAATCTAGCAACTTCCTAGCCTTTGTATTTTATTTTGTTTTAAAATTTTAAAAGGGATATTATCAAGCCTCGGCAAGGGAATTGATAAGGATCAATGGAACCACAAAAGCTCCAGTCATGAATTTTGCTGCTGAGACATCACTTGGGGTGGGTACTGTAAGAGCATTCAACACGGTGAACAGATTTTTCAACAACTACCTAAACCTTGTGGACATGGATGCAACATTGTTCTTTCATTCTAACGTGACAATGGAATGGTCAATTTTAAGGATTGAAGTACTTCAAAATTTGACAGTCTTCACTGCATATTTATTACTTATTCTACTTCCTAAGGGATATGTACTTTCAGGTAATAATAAATAATAAGATTATTTTACCATCAGGTTTCATGCCCAATATAATTCTTGACAATTCTCTGCAGGTCTTGTGGGATTGTCTCTCGCTTATGCGTTGACACTGAAAGAATCCCAAGTATTTTGGAGTCGAATGTTTAGCATGTCATCAAACCACATCATCTCTGTTGAAAGAATAATGCAATTCATTGACATACCAGCAGAGCCTCCTGCCATTGTGGAGGATAACAGACCTCCATCTTCATGGCTTTCCAAGGGTAGGATTGATCTTCGAGCCCTAGAGGTAAGAAGACTAATCAATAGCCTATTTTTATGGATTTTATTCTGGTAAAGTTGTATCGTTGTCCTTTTAATTTCTTTTGCACCTATATACTTGCAATTTTTCTTCATTTTATTTCTGACAATTGGACAGACAAATTCAAGTCTTTTTTGGTGTTTTTTCAACATTGATTTCAGATTAGATATCGTCCAAATGCTCCATTAGTCCTTAAGGGTATAAATTGTGCGTTTAAAGAAGGGAATAGAGTTGGAGTTATAGGAAGGACCGGAAGTGGAAAAACTACACTTATAAGTGCTTTGTTTCGCTAAGTTGAACCTTCAAGTGGTGATATTTTAATAGATGGGATTAACATATGCTGAATGGGGCTAAAGGATTTGAGAATGAAACTTAGCATCACAACTGAAAAATTTGTTACTAGTTAATCTCGTTATCTCTTTCAAGAGTCATTCAATAAGTACAGCTTTTATAAAATTTGATTTGTATATTTAGGCTTTAGAGAAATGTCAGCTAAAGGAAACAATCAGCAAGCTACCACGTCTCTTGGATTCTTCTGGTGAGTTAACAAACCTGAAGCCAACAATCTGATGTAATTTTATTTAAGTCACTATTCTACTCTTTCTACATTAAGTACAAAACAAAGTAATTATATAGTTCTGCATTTTTACCCAAAGATCTTGCAACAAATAAGCCATTGACGTCTAATTCTGAGTTCTTATTCAGTGAGTGATGAAGGTGGAAATTGGAGCTTTGGACAATGGCAACTGTTTTGTCTTGGAAGAGTAATACTTAAGAGGAACATAATACTTGTTCTAGACGAAGCTATTGCATCGATTGACTCTGCACAGATGCCATTCTACAACAAGTGATTAGACGAAAATTGGCAGAATGCACGGTTGTAACCGTCGCTCAGAGAGTTCCAACTGTAATAGATAGCGACATGGTCATGGTCCTATCTTATGGTATACAAGTTAATTACATTTTCTTTTTCCTTTCAAAATTTCAGATACGTTGTGGCTTTTCTCTAGTCCTCTCTGCTTCCTCATTTTATTTTGCTGGTTATTGTAGGGAAACTAGTAGAATAAGATGACCCTTCAAAACTTATGGAGACCAACTCTTGGTTCTCTAGACTGGTAGCTGAATATTGGTCGAGCTGCAGGAAGAACTCCTCCCCAAATATTAACAGGCAGCAATATTGAACAAGAAAAGGGAGTACAAACAAACTGAAGGAAAACTGAATAAATTGAATTTTAGATGTGCCTGGATTCTCTTACTTACCCAAGGGACATATAATATAATTTACGAAATGTTGTTAGACATCATATTAAGTGTATATGAACACTCAATTGCAAGTCTACTTTGAGAGAAAATTGGTGAAGCTTGGAAAATTCTCCCTTCCAAACTGTATTAGAATATAACCTATATATTTTCCTTCTGTTTATTCATTGGTATCTAAGTAACTCCCTAAATTTATGTCATTTTTTTTGTTTCTCTCTATCAGGCTTCATCATATTTGAGTACTTTGGACCTTGATATTTCTTATACTCTCCCTTTAGTAGCATTTGTAGCAGCTGAAATTCTGGTGATAAGTTAGACATTTAAATGTATGAACGAGCTACAAATCTACTCCATGAGACAAATGTAATGTTATTCCTTGAACTGCATTAGTCGGTCCCTGGCAAGACAAGAAGCATAAATAGTAAATTCGCTTCTTTTTCTTTATATTTTCTGTTTTTTCTTTAAGCTTTTCTCTCCTCTTGAGGAATTTTCCTCAAATTTGTCAGCATCTCTTATTCAAGCTATCATGATGTATATCATGCACGAAAATCTGTTTCTACCTCTTCTAATTGATTGAAAACACTGGTGGGAAGGGACACTCAGTACAAAGAATGAAGATGTTTTTCAGTAGCCTCATAACACGATTATATTAATAATCAAAAATCAAAAATCCAAAGTTCGGGTTGATGCCACCAACCGTCATCAACTACCGGTGCTCTGCAGTTGTCTGCAAAAGCTGTTCTGAAACCTTCCCATTTCTCATTCAACCTCTGCTGCTTCGATAGGGCAGAATCATATACAAGGCTTTAGAATTCTCAATTGCTAACATTATTTCTTTGCTTTCAGTTGCCTTGTTCTTAGCTTCTTGTTTCAGTTTCGTTTTTTGACCTTCACATCTTTCCAGGATCTCCTTCCATTTGGCCTTTTTCATCTCAACACCTATCTTTTGTTCAACAAAACGTCGAACCTTTTCATCCAGCTTTTTAGCCTCCTTGTCAAAGAGTTCATTTTCACATTGGCTCACTTCTATGTTGACTAATTCTTGCCGCTTTTTAGCCTCTGATATCCTTGACCAGATTGCAACAACAATGGGTTACTTTTAGTTTTTTTACACACCCCTGACCACAGAGGCCTTATATTCACACTACTTATTACAGAACTCATTGAATAAACAAATATGATTTGTTAACATACATCATCATCTGCATCGAATTGATTTACTACTTCCTCAGAGTTTGAGTCCTCAATTGCATTAAATACTCAAAAGGAAAATTGTGATGTCTATAGTGATCCTATCTGGTTTAAGTACGATTCCCTCCAGTTGTGGTCTATACCAATGTTACTACTGCCTACTAAGTATACATTTTTATATTTCTGTTTTTCTCCATTTGCTTCTTAATCAACAAGCAGACGAAGAAAAGTCCAGATATTTCCCAATTTCTCCACCGCAAGTGCTTACCAATCTCCATAATTGCTTCAACAAGAGACCTGCTCAACAAAATCTTTGTTCAAGATCAATACTATTCCTATTTTTTCAGCATACCATTAATAAATAATTGATTCTACTAAATACTTTATTTGTTCTCTTATAATGCAAGGTGGCCTATTTTGTTTAATGCCTTAATAATATTTTGAAACCAATGGATCAACAGTATTCGTCTTCATGATCCAAAATTTGTCTTTTCCATCTTGTACAAGTAAAGCTGGCAAGGAAGCTCCTATTTTATACTCTCCATTGGTAAACAACTGCTATTCATTGATGAAGGAAATAGAGAAGAAAAAGTGAAACACAATTACAGCTACAAGTGTAATGAAGAGTGCTAGCAGTTTATTTAGAAAAGTAAGGACGGAAAAAAAGTAAAGGACTAAAATCAGTAACAAAATGTTCAATAATTAAAAACAAAAATCCTAAAAAATTTAGGGACTAGATTGAGTGTAAACCCTAAAATTTATTGAAAATTAATAAATCATAATTGAGAGCTAACTAAATAAATAGTAAAATTCAGATAAATTTTATAATTTTCAATAAATTTCAACCAAATCAGTAGTATTTCTTATGTAGTTATGTTAGATTGGAAGTAGAATGAAAGTTACATACATACCAGGTAAGCAATAACAGGAGGAGTCTTTTTGTTGATTCTGCACCTGAGTTTTTATGCCATTGTTTTCTGTCTCATCAGAGTTTCCTACCGCCATTGTAATCTCTCTAGCTCTATGTTCCAACATCAGGTCCAGTTCCCTGTGGTTTGTGAAACTGTAATATTTTGAAATATATATTGGATAGACCCCACACCCTTTGATACCAATCAAACCAATCTGTTTAGGCTCACAAAACCTATGAGTTTCAACATAGAATTCAAATGACACGTTTAGGTTTTCAGTGATGCACTCATCATCATTGGCTTTGCTTTCTTTAACGACCTCGATTATCTTTTCACTAGGTTCATACCATACATAAACATGATCTGAATTCAATTCCCTGATAGCTTTGTAATACCATCTATGTATGTATCCAACACTTTTACCATCTTCCAAGCACCATCGACATACTATCTGATGATACTCATACT
Source organism: Glycine latifolia (assembly GCA_013407115.1). Taxonomy (NCBI): domain Eukaryota; kingdom Viridiplantae; phylum Streptophyta; class Magnoliopsida; order Fabales; family Fabaceae; genus Glycine; species Glycine latifolia. The sequence goes on along the minus strand of CM023948.1, from coordinate 4,935,471 downwards.
TGGCATTTGATTGAAACTGAGAAAGCACAACACAGAAAGCAAAACCCAACAAGTGGGAAGGTGGAGGAAGTTGAACAGTTACGCAAGCCGGTATTGTTGTCCTGTTTTCAAACCACTCTGGCACCTTGCTTCCTGGCAAACAAACAGCACCACCACTTTTATTCAGATGATGTGAACCACTGTCATTTGCATAAGCAACATGCTTCATTGTGAAGTTGGCGTATTCTGCAATACCAGATTTTGAATGTTCATCTAATTTCAAGCAGTTTTCAAACGAAATGCTTATGTCATTTTGTCCCGGTTGTCTCAAAGGCATTAGAGGCAACACTGTCTCCAGGGATGTGCAGTTGATGGCATCTAAATGTTCAACAGATGGTGGAAGCTGAGGTATATATCGAAGCCCTGTGCAATCTCTTAGGGACAGGTATTCAAGGCACCAAAGATGCTTAATATTACAAGGGACTCTTCTCAAGTTACAACACTCGTCCAAAATCAGCTTTCTCACAGAACGCGAAGCATCAAGTAGGTTATGCAAATTTGGCTTGTCAAGCTGTCTGCAGTTATGAAGATTCAGTTCACTAAGACATGTCAGAGAAGGTAATTCCTTTGGAACATATTTGAGTGACTCGCAGACAGAGAGCTTTTCAATTTTGCTCAGACGACCGATGGAAATGTCTAATGTTTCAATTGCTGTCCCTCTCAAGTTCAACACGTTTATTTCTCCTGAGGTTAGTGAAAATTGCTGTAGATTGAAGCAACCGTTGAGCACAATGTACTTGACAGATCTTAAATGAAGACTCTTGAGTTTCTTGCAACCATATAGAACAAAATCAACAAGGGTGTCAAGTGATAAAATAGAGGGATGAACATGACTCAAATTTACGCAATGGGCGATATTTAGTATTTCAAGCTTTGTTGCCTTGGATAAATCTGGGAGCTCCATCAACTGTGTGGAAGCAGTAAGGTCTACTTCCTTTAAGTTGACGAAATCCTGTAAGCCATTTAAAGAGAAACATCAATGCAGAAATCCTAAAATTTAAATCAACATAAAAACTAACATAATACATGTATGTATGTATGTATGTATGTATGTATACCTGTAATCCATCCCAAAGTTTTTTTACATGGCTATGCCGCATGCAAAGCTGAACAAGCATCTCGCCAGAGAAAGTTGATGGTAGGGACATTAAAGGGTATTCATTCCAATGTAGGTACCTTAATTTGTGTGGAAACGACTCAAGACCTGTCGGAAGGTGGATATTACATGATCTCCCATTGAAGGGAGAATAGAATTTGAGCAATCTTAGTTTCGCCATCTTTTTGAAGGTGTCAGCACTCAAGTGCAGTTCCCTAATTTGAGACATGTCTAACATTATGCCTTCAATTGCATCAGTTCCCTATCAAAATCAAAATTGGAATAATGGTTAGGAAACAATATTACTAGCTAGCTGCAATTTCTACACTAAATCGTGCAACAAATGTTTGACAATCTTGCACTTACACTATTATTTTTCAGGATAGCATAAACTTCTTCAGGGTCTCTCAATCGGCTACGCCTTTCAGGGTCTTTAATAGATTCTTGACGAACTATTTCCCAACCCATTTCTTGAATCAGCTGATGCATCTGTATTTTATTGTCTTTTGAAATAGTTACGAGAGCTTTATCTTGAAGGGTTTCTATTCCGATAGTTGCATAAAAGCCACAGGCATCTTGTAGCCTCATGACATGATCTTTATTTTCCCCTTCAAAAAAGAATGCAATGTCTAGAAAAATGTTCTTCTCTGCATCATCTAATTCATCATAACTCAATTTTAACACACTTTGGATTTGTACGTTCGGATATTTCTTGAGTTTGCTAAGTGCACTTTCCCAAACTTCTATACTTTTGGAATGGAAAAGTGAAGCCAAAACTTTCAGAGCTAATGGATTGCCCTTGGTGTATGCAACTGCCCTTTCTGATAGCTCTTTATATTCCATTTGAGGATTGCTGTCTCTGAATGCAACTAAGCTGAAAAGCTTAAGGGAATCATGAAAGTTCAATTCCTTGACTTCGTGTATTTTATCAACCCTTCGAATAAGCAAATGCTTATCTCTTGTAGTTATAATAACTCTACTACCTGGTCCCAAGCAGACAAATTCTCTTGCCAGATATTCTAATTGCTCAAAACCATTCACATCATCAAGCACAATCAAAACTTTTTTAATTTCGAGCCTTCTCAAAACAAATTTGGATCCAACAACTTCAGCTGTGCAATTGTGGGGAGGTTCATCCTTCAGCAGCTCAAAGAGAAGCTTATCATGTAAATAATTTAATCCATGCTTCTACGATTGTTCTCTTACATTTTCCAAGAAGCAGCAACTTTCAAATTCAGAACATAGTTTGGCATATACAACCTTAGCAACAGTTGTCTTACCTATGCCCCCCATGCCCCAAATTCCAATTATTGGGACTGTTTCCAGTAGTGATTCAATAGATTTACACTTTTCATCAACTCCAACAAGGCCTCTTAATTCACTTGGGTAATTATGATATAATTTTCGCAAGACATCATTGACGATGTCTTTTATAAGTTCAGATTCATCCCTGACAGACAGAATAAACAAAAATGTCTTTAAGAAAAACAAAATAGAACACCAAAAAACAAAAAGAAAAATAAAATATCAAAAGTATATAAAACGAATGAAATACAGAAAATATTGGATATAGCCATATTATATAAACTACGGGCAATGTTGAGTACATAAAAGATTTACAAATATATATAGGACTATCGTTATGCTGGAAGCAGTTATAGGAACATATGAATCAATGACACTTCGATTACAATTAATGACACTCCAATTATAATGATGACAAATCTTCCAAATAAAACAATCACCAAAATCATGTTTAGTTTGTCAATGAAGTCACTCCTTCTATTATGAAGTAAAATTTTCACAACAATAAAAAACACAAACAAGTGTCTAGTTTCTTTGTGATTACAACATCACTATCATGGACTATCCCAAGCCATGCAAAGGTTGCCCCCTTAAAGGGCAATTTGATGTCCA
>CM023948.1:4809165-4932319 GCA_013407115.1 Glycine latifolia | reverse complement strand
CATAATGTTATAAACACTTTCAAAGAGTAGTTTTCAGAATCTGTTAAATTTTTAACCATTCTAAAAAGTATTTTTTCATAATGTTAAAACTTTTCCTCTACGGTATTGGGTTTTGGTGGAATTTAACATGCACTTCTGACTTGAGACTCTAAGAAGTACAAGCAAAAATTTAGTTTCTTTGTGACTACATCGTTACCATCATGGATTATCCCAAATCATGCAAAGATTTCCCCTTAAAGCGATTTTGGTGTCCCATTTTTCCTAAAAATTGACTTCTAGAATGTATTTTTCATAATGTTAAAATTTTAAACACTTCCAAAAAGTATTTTTTAGAATATGTTAAAATTTTAACATTCTGAAAAATATTTTTCAAGAAAAAAAATTGAAAAAAATATTAAGAAAAGGTATATTAATAAAGTTAAAAAGTGGAAATAACAATTTCCTATTTTAATTATTGATTTGTTAAAATTCAGATCCTACACAAGTCTTCTTTTAGAATTATAGGATTGGTTTGGAGGTAAAAGATGAAGGGAGAGAGAAAAAAAAATCTCTTACTATACAATTAACGATTTATATTTGTTGTTATAAAAAAAAAAAACTCAAGTCCGCTTTTTATTTTATTGATGCTTATAATTTCATAAAAAGAAGTAAACTTTATCGTCTATAAATATTTAGATTCGAACTTACTCTCCATTTTACTCAAATTCAGATCCTACTAAGTTCTGACATGTTTTTTTTTTCTCTGTGATCTTACGTAGTAACTTTTTTTAGTCTTTTTTATATATATAAAAAAAAAGCTCTTGCGAAACTAAGCAGCTTATTTAAAATAAAATAAAAAAGAAGAATTTTTTTTATACAAAATAAGTAATTTTTTAAAATAAAAAAATCTCAGTGAAAAGGTTTTTAGAAAGAAAAACAAATTGCGTCTTTTCTCTTTGATGCTATTCATAAGTTTTATGATAATTAATATCTACCAAAAAAATTTAGTTAACCACCATAATAAAATTTCTCCTCTCAACAACTTTTTATTCTTTTATCCTTAGGTTTGAACCTGAAACTTCGTGTAAGTGATCCATGTTAGGTTCTACTCGAATATGTTAGTTCTCTCAATTATATTTGAATGATTATATAAACTTTTTTTTTAATTTACCAAGGATGAAATATAACCGAACCATCGATTATGTAAACAATATCAAATTATACTTTGGAAATCTTCGCAAGTATATAGCAAGGTGAACCCAAGATATCAAATTATCACTAATATATGTGGCAAGTAGCAAAGTTTAAAAAGCAGAAGCAAATATAATCAATATTTGAAAAGGTAGTTTTTTTTTTATCCATATTATTTATGTAGAATGTTGTTGATTAATTTCAATTGAAAAATTGACTAATCATCGTTATTTATAAGACTTAAATTTAAAATCTTAATTAAAAAATAAAATTTAGTACTATTCAAATCAATAAATTTATTATTTGAAAATCTTGCTTTCGTAAAGTGGTGTAGTATATCTGTATATGTCAATATTACAATAGAAAGAATTAAGAAAATAGGAATTACCTATAGGTCCGGGAGTCCCAGCCAGCTAAATTGGCAGCTTCTTTGAGAGCAGCTTTCCAGTTTTGCACCTTATCATGAGCTAAATAGTCTTGCTCGTACTTGGCGAACATTGATTCCATCTGAGTCTGATTCCGGACACACGATGGGTCGACTCTATAGAACACAGGCAGAACAACTTGTCCCTGCTTGGTCTTGCATTCGAGTATCTTGGTGAGTTCCTCCAAGCACCATTTTGAGGAGGCATAGTTTTCTGAGAAGACAACCACGGCTACGTCGGAGTCCTCGATCGCCTCAGTGAGTGCCTGTGAGATCTCATCTCCTCTTTCAAGCTTGTAGTCTATGTAGGTTTTGATTGATTTTTCACACAAGGCAGCCACAAGATGGCTAGTGAAGTTGCCTCGGGTGTCTTCACCTCTAAAGCTTATGAAAACATCAAACTTTTTGGGAGAAATTGAAGCAGTACTGCTGCTGCTGCTGGCCATATAGTAATCTGTTATAAGCTGCTGCAAGTTGCCAACGCACAAGAACAAGAAACACAATATAGACTACTACTGCAGGCAATCAAGGTTAGATGCACTGTTTGAACTACTATGAAGATCCAAGAACTCAACCGCTTTTAAAGGCCAACATGATGCATGATAAAAGGACAACATTAAAATAATTAAGACTAAAACACCATTAATCTTTATTTTTTTATATCAAGAACACAATAAAAAAAATATTTCTTAAAGAATTATACCATAAATAAAAAAGTATGTGTTTTACTTCTGGAAAGTAAATAATTTGAGTTCTTCTTTCTCTTTGACCAATCTATTAATATCAAGAGAGACGATTTATTTATATAATTATAGGAAAAGAAACTTTCTATTAAGTTGCACTTAATTTAAAATTATATTTTTTGAAATTTGTTTAATTAATCTTTATTTATTTCTTATTTTTATTATCTTTATTCAATCTAATATATTATTATACTAGTTTCTTTCTAAAAAAATATACCAATTTAATATATTAAAACAATTTAATCTATCTTTTTATTTGCTAAAATATATATTTAAATAATTTTATCTAAATAATTATTACAAAATTTTGAAATGTTACATAAAATGATGTGCTATATGCCATGTATAATGTATTTTTTGTTTGTGGGTGATGTGTTGTTTTATTTTTGGTGTTACTAAAACAATTATGAAATTTTGGTTAAATGGTTTGAGTTTGAGCATGTATTGAATGTCTTATGTTTATTTGAATTTTAAGTTAAAAAAAATCAATTGAGCACTATAAAATTTTTTATGGGGGTAAAAAAATTATATATACATTAACAAATAAATAAAAAATTCAATGGTGACAATTGTCCTCACAGCAAATAAGATGATGCATATGTTAGTACGTATGATAGGTAAATAACTTTATCCCTTAAATATATATAATCATGAGTTTAATATTTGATTCATGCATAAAAAATAATACCTATTAAAAAACATTAACCCTTAAATGAAATCACTATCTCGAGAATTAATCATTTTCTCTTTGTCTTTTGGCTCAAATATACCTTCGTTTACACACTACAATGGTTTGGTTTAATTGGATCAATTTCATGAACATAATTATCTTTTTTATCCTATTACTCCTGCATATATATTCCATGTGGATTATCAAGACCAATATAATATGCTATCAGGTGGGGAGATAACAGTGTAAGAATAATGGATTATATCCATATATCTATACCAATGAGAAGATTTTGTTAATAGATAATATGTACTTATTAAACTTTAAGAATTCGGTAAGTTCTTTAAATCCAAACTCATCTAAACTTTTAATAATAAAAAAATCATTAGTACATTTTAAAAAAAATCTCTAATTATAAGTTGTTAACCTATTCGTATTAAAAATTAAGTGTGTATTAACAAACTATTAACTCCACAAACATTTATTAACATATGTATTCTTTATTATGAATACTTTAATAAGTTGCATCATTAATGTATTTTAAGATAATTTTTAATTATAACCTTAAATATATTCATACTAAAAAAATGTATTTATGTTAATAAATTTTATATATATATATATATATAATGATAGTTCTTTGTTAATATTTTTTCATAGACAATTTTATTATGAATTATATTTTTATTATAATTATTTGTTTGCATTCTTCAAATTCGTTTTTTACGACTTTGATATCCCTATTTTGTATAGCAAAGTTTGTATAATATATAGATTAAATCTGCAAAAAAAAAAATTTGTGATACATTTTTTCATGGGTTTTTCATGCAAATTCTAACTATAAATTTTCCGCTCTGCACTGCATAATACATCCAAAACTGCTAGTAAAAGAAATTAATCAGCTCTCACTTTTAGCTCGTTTTTTCCGCTTTCGCCAGAATCATGTGCGTGCACTAGCTAAATTATGTTTTTTATAGTCCGTAGAGATTTTTCTGGTTTTATACTAGGAAAGTAGGAATTATCATATATAAAATTGAATTAACTCTAATAATCTAAAATATTTAAGTTATTAACTTTGAAATAAATAATAAAAAAATCTAATTCAATTGGTTAAATAATATGTGTAAATATTATAAATCTTTGATATCATTTTTTATTTCTATTGGGAAAAAAATTAAAACAAATCACATCATATCCAATTTCTTTATTGGGAGAGTGCAGCACTTGCTAGCCGCAATTAATAACTAGTCCACGAGCAAAAGTGATCCATGAGCTGATGAGCAAAAAGACAAGAACATTAACACGAAGAAAAGTGACTAATCCATTAGATTATGATTCTTTTTTTACACACAATCCATTAGATTACGATATCAATTATGTTTATTATTCAGCTAGTTTAAAACAATATGATATGGAAAAATATCGATAACATGTGCATTTTGTTTTTTACTTATTTAATACATGATTTTCTTAAATTTAAAAAATCAGTTTTATCGTTATAAATGTACTTAAATAATATAATAAAAAAACTAACAAATATCTTTGATTTTCACATAAAAGTAATCTTAATTTCAATTTAAACATATCATATATCAAATCTATATATAGGAATAGAGAATATTTTTTCTAAGTAATTTGAGAGATAAATGATAAAAAAAATTTAAAAAATTAAAAGACTAAAATGAATTTTAGTAAGAAGATAAGAGATTAAAATTATATTTTAACCTTAAAAACAAATATATTCGTGCCGATTTTTTTTCAATGTTCAAATATGAATTTGCTTCCCATACAGGCGTGCATTTGTTTATCTTCACTAATTTTTTAAATAAAATCAAACATTTTTAATATTTAATTGGATGGCTAGGAAGCTCACTACTCAATTGTTAATATATATACATTGCGCACCATCATCAGTGGAACAAATTAAAAGCTGAAAAGGATGAATTCAGAGGTGCAAGTGCAACATGGGCAAAAACATTATTTTTATCAACTTTTATAGAACTCAACACGGACTACTAATTAATTTTCAAGTTTGGACACACCCTAGGTTGTGCATGATAAAAAAAATAGTTTAAAAGGTTAACTTTTATGTTTTAACTGAAAAATGCTAACTAATTGAGTTAAGCTGGAAAAGTGTTCGAAAAAATTAATTGTTAAGATTTAATTAATTAATAAAATAAAAGTTTAAATATGTTTACCCATACATCTAATGAGATTTGACTATTTTATCATGATACTTTATTTATTATTATAATGTGATGATCGATAAAGTAAATTTTTATATTAGATATTGTGTAAAAACATATTCTAAGTTAATAGTGTATATAAATTAAATTCATAAAATAATATTGAAAGATATGTTTGTATATATTTTTTTTTTTGTCTTTTCCGGAAAACATAGTCTTACAGGAAATTTTATGGAAAATAAATAAATAAAAAAATTGTAGATCAGACGATTATGGGATTTGAACTCACATTGTATGTCCTTCCGGTTCTACAAATTAACTAAAGAGCACCTCACAGTCATGGCCGGCCCCTCGTGTATATTAGTAGTTTAGCTTTTACGTAAGAACCGTCTTAGAAAATTCCTTTCTAAGACGGTTATTAGATAACAACCGTCTTAGAAGGTCACATTCTAAGACGGTTTTTATTCTGGAACCGTCTTAGAAGGGCACATTCTAAGACAGTTGTTATTTAAGAACCGTCTTAGAATGACATTTTTTAAGACGGTTCTTAGGTAGCACCGTCTTAGAAAGTCACATTCTAAGACGGTTGGCAAGTAACAACCGTCTTAGAAAGTCACATTCTAAGACGGTTATCAAATAACAACCGTCTTAGAAAGTGGAATTCTAAGACGGTTCTTAGCTAACAACCGTCGTAGAAAGTCCCTTTCTAAGACGGTTCTTACTTCACAACCGTCTTAGAATGTGCTTTTCTAAGACGGTTCATAACTAACAACCGTCTTAGAATGTGACCTTCTAAGACGGTTTTTTGTTGATAACCGATGTAGTTTCTTCGTTTTTTTTTTTTTGCATTTATTTTTAATAATTTTTTTACGCGAAAATATTAGTAGCTGTGGTGATATGATTTCATTAATGGACCATACGAAGTATATAAAAAAACATAAATATCATTTCATTAACAACATTAATGTCAAAGTTTCACAAACAATATACATAAGATTAAATAACACATCTATAATATTTTGTCATGCTAATTACAATGGTTAAAAAAAAGTCTACAAAACACGATATATATTGCCATATCCTGTACAATTTTTTATTGATAGCTTCTGTAAGCACAAACAATATATTTCCAATGCTTTTGAGAAGGGTCATACTCTTGAAGTTTCTTCCACCCGAGCTGTATGTTCACAACTTTCATCTGTTCCATTGCTGTTGGAACTAGAAAGGTAATAAATCTGCAAACCACCAAAAATTATAGCCAATACATATATCAGAATAGGAAGTATCGCAGTTCAATTTCCTAAACCGGACAATCATAGAAATCAAGAAGGAAATATGGGAATTACAAATAAGTGCTATTTAGAAATATACTGCCTCACCTTGACATGTCAACTTTTTGCCATTTTCCAAAATCTAAGCTGGAGAGAACAACAATATGCTTCTTTCCACTACCAGCAAGAAAATCAGCCATGTTTTTTGCAAACTCAATCATCATACCCTATTCAAGTGATCATGTATTAGTGCAATTTCTTCTAAAAGATTCCAGAATTACTTATGTTAATTCCACCATGGAAGTTAATATAAAACATTTAGCTTGGAACTAACATTAAGGTAAGGTACATAAGTGCAAAAGAATCAAGAAGATTAATATTAACAAGTAGCATGCACAGTAAATTGTAAGTTATTCCAGCCAAATGACTAGTCAAATACCCACAACTCTATGTTACTCACAAATCTAAATTAGGAAGTAATTATACATATCACTCTTTCAAATTACACTAAGAATCAATCACGTATTTGGCATGAATATCCTTTAAAATTCAAGTGTCAATTTCAGATTTCAGAAAAGACTTGTTCATATAAAGCACATCCTTGAATTTTCCCTCTCCATTTTTGAAGGGAGCAGCAAACCAACCATATCCAAAATATGCACAGCCTTGGGAAGTTTCTGATTAGAAGGGCAACTGGCTAAATGTTCAACGTAAAAATACACAAAAGCAGTAAAGCAGTACTCTAGCAATATAACTATCCATCTATTAATAAACCAATGACAATCTATTGAAGGTAATAATAACTAGGCAACAACCAGCAGAATTTTTATATTTCACAAACTTATATTTGAGAAGAAAGGGGCCTAAAATTAATGCTCATGCACAGAAAAAATAAAAATAAAAGAGGTAACAGTGTGACACTGAATTCTCAGCTTCTCCATATTTAATACCAAGTACCAACAATTAAGCTTATAACGAACAATCCATACATTGCAAATGACTCAGGCAAGCAGTTTCAAATTAAGAGAACAAAGTAGATGCTGCCTCGGGTGATACCTTAACCACCAACGATCTCTGTTGGATGATAGTGAGAGCATTAGAAGGGGAATCATAAGCTGCAGAGAAGTCATAAGAAAGAGCAGAAACATCATGGAGCAGAGAATTCCAGATTAAAAACAGAGACAAATGATAAAATGACAGAAAGCAAAGGACCACCTTCAAGAGGAAGAGCAAGGTCTCCTTGAGGAAAGGGTCCATAAGCATCATTGCCAACTGGACAGAAAAATGTTAGGATCATCCAGATACCCAACTCTCTCAGAACCCATTGATGAAATCAAAAGATCTGCAACTAGCTGCCCCACATTGCCAATCGACAGAGCAGGCTGAAAACTGCCAAATTACGATCATGCAACATTCATAGACACACTTAAGCACCAAATTACGATCATTTTAACCATTACCTTAAATCATGTGTTCAAAATTTAATAGTTTCCATACACAGAGGCACACACAATAGCCACACAAATATAACAAAACTACATTGTACTAATTACATACTCACCCTCATACACAGGATGCCAATTAACATACAAGTAAAATGTCAATCCAAAAGATACTCCATGATATCCTGGCTACAATGATTGTTTTTTAAATTCTAACAAACATTCTGCCCATTTTTTCCTTATTCTTGTTATGTCCTCCATCTCTAACGCTGTAGCATCACCAAACCACTGCAACAATGAGTATGTCATAGAAAGCAGTCAACAACCAAATACACCAAACTGACTAAATCAGTTTCAATGAACACTACTACTGCAACGGGTTCAATTTAACATACCTTGTTCCATTCACTCTTCAAACCTCCACGAACTATGTTCCACATCCAGTGCATTACGTAATACCCACATTCAAAGCCTCCTTTTTGAACGTTGCTCTATATTTTCCATAGTAACAATCACTTTAATAGGAACAACAGCTTGGTAAATAATGTCATCACATACGTTTATCATTACAAGAATTAAATGCCTAACCTTAGGTTCAATCCAGTGTGGTCCAGCTAAATTACATTTACCATCCACCCCGGCATTCAATGTCTTAAGTGCACTAATGTACCAAAAGCAACATACATTTGGGTTAATGCCTAACCTTTGTCTTGGAAGGATTAATTTGGTTGATAATTTGTTAATGTGATAACTTGAAAACAACTTACTTGTTAATGACAGCTTTGATGTGAATGTCCGGCTTCTTACGCAACGAACAAAACCACACAACTGTATGGGTCGTAGGACATAGAACAAATAGTTGCCAATGGGCCCTGCATTGTTTGCGTCATTAGCAAATACATATACACATAAATCATGATATAATTGGTCACTATATGCAGCAAACTTACTGATTCAAATATGCGCCTAGGTACAACTGCCTCTGTGATTCCTTGACCCATGTTTGAATGTATTGTTGGCAGTCACCACGTCTATCCTTTGCATTGTGTATCATTTGGGGCTCAAAAAACCCATACACAGAATCATAACCCAACGATGTACTCGACTGATCCAGAAACCTACATTTAACATTTGACATAACAGTGAAAAAGAAATGCATATATATATATATATATATATATATATATATATATATATATATATTCATATGAGTATACAACGCACTTAATGCCCCTATACTTACATAATCCATAGTTGTAGTATAGAGATGTTCAAATATTTGTCACCTCCAACTATTTCATTAATATCTGAATACGTTATATAGAAGGAAGTTTCTACACTTGCAATCCCAAACCTTAATCCATTCCACGACAACTGTATAGGCCTCTGGTAAACATCGAACAACAGCTTAATCAATTCACCCAATGGATCCACTTCACACACCTTAGTGGACCTTTGTACGGTTTCTTCTAAGTTGTTGGACGAAACCAGTACATCCTAGTAAAGCAAATGAGATTAGGATTATATTAAATTCGAGGTCAATTTAATATGCGTATATTCAATGTAATTATCATAAAACACAAATGTGTACCTTTGGAGGAATTGGTTTGATGAAATTTGTGGGCCAAGCGACAAACGTTTTCAGGGTATCTTTGACATACTTTATCTCTAACGTTGGAAATGGAACTTCCGCGTCGCCGTCAACAATTGTTTCAACAATGACTCTTGAGACGTCATCACCATAATATGTGCTATGAATTATTGACGGCACGTCCTGAACTTCACCCATCGCAACTAGGATCAACGCCCCACCCCGATGAACGTACAACCCCATAGATTTTCCCCCAACATTAACATCTTGTTCACCAGATGGACCAGCTGCTGCTTCTGCACAACTTCCCTTTGTGCTAACACGAGCAACTAACTCTTGGAAATTAGCTTCAACCGGCGGTGAATGTTGGGTTCCCAGTTGGCTTAACTCAACCTTTACTGCTGCCTTCACTTTTTCATTGACCTTGTCCTCCAATTGTTCATTCAACTTCTCTAAAATTTTTATATATTTGTCCTCTACTTCTCTCGTGCATTCTTCCTTGATATTTTTTATGATTCCAGCCAACTGGTCCGGGTTGATGGATCCAGATGAAGTACTTGATGCACGTGATGCGCGTCCGAAGTATTGGCCAATGGTCACACCTGTCCCGGCTGCCCGAACCCTACCAGGGTGCTCTGGTCGCCCAATGGCAGCATTTAAAATGTCCAGTTGACCTTGCGGAACAAAGTTGCCTTGTGTCATCTGTTCCTCTAAAGAATCCTGCCAACATGAAGTTGGAAAAACATCATTTAAGGCACTACAATTGTATCATGAAAAAAAAAGCATAATTTGGTTATCTCACAATTTTATCCGCTATTTGTTGTGCGGTCTCAGATGTCATGCGGCCATATTTCTTTGTGCGGGCCATCCTCCACATCACATGTCTTGCAATTGGAGACGGCGGGTCATCGAGAACCACTGATTGTTCAGTATTCCTTGCATCAATTTGTCGCTTTTTGGTTTTTTCATCCATCAACTTCTTCTCAAGAAGGTCGTAACCACCACGAGACAGTACGTGGGGTGAGTCGTTCGATTTTTGGATTTCTTGTGCCTTTTTCCTGATTCCCTGTGGACAACATAATGGGACGTCATGTGAGTGAATAACAAAGCCTTTAACGGTTACACAATTTTACCCAACAACCATAATAACTTACAATCTACCTGCCAACTAGGTGTCTTCCGAGTAGCAACAAATGCCTCCCAAGTTTGTGCATCTATACCGTATTTCAATGGACCTTGCTGTTGAGTTTCGCTATCTGCATCGGCATATATGTACTTAGTGGTTAAGTAAGACTTGAATTGTCTCCACCTAGTGCTAACCGATGACATGACCTTCTTCTTTGCTTCATCCGCTTCTGGGATTTCAAACTTTGCCTACATTGTGAACACAACATGTAACAATAGTATATGACTTAATTATTATTGTAACAAACATATGAAGTTTTAAATTTTACCATAATGTCCTCCCATATTAGGGTCTTCAACGATTCAGGTACGTCATTCCAAGTATCATGGACAATTGGTATTTTTTCTCTTGCCACAACCCCAAGATAGCTTTGGAATTTTTCTTTGTGTGGGCCAGATGCCTTCCCAGTTGCAGGATTAACATTAACCGTAGGCTTGTGTTGAGCAAAGTTTCTAACAACCAAACTTCTTAGACGGGTCGTTTGTCTACCTTTCCTGGACGACGACGACGCAGAAGGATTATCTTCTAAAAGTGGCGGCGAATGTGGAGGAGTGGCCATCACTGTTACAAAGAAAAAAGAACAAAAACATCACATCCGTTATTTGAATGAGTTAATGAATGTAACATGAGAGTTATATTTATATTAAACCAAAGCAATTTGCAATCATTAATTAAAAAAATAAACTTTACCAGAATATGAAACAATTATGTGTTCCTGTTTTCCCATAAACCTTCATCATGATCATTTCGGTTGGCATGTTCAATATCAATATCATTGTCTTCCACTATAGAAGGCATTGAAGTCGAGAAAGCAGGCATTTCACAAATATCAAGTGTTGCATTGTCACCGACATCATGAATTCTAGTTGATGTTCTTCCCTGTAGAACCACTGAATATCTTGAGTCACACGGATCTTCAATGTAAAAAACCTGTTTTGCTTGCTCCGCCATGATGAATGGTTCATTTTTATAGCCGACCTTATCTAGTTCTACTAATGTAAATCCAAAACGGTCTAGATGCACACCAGTATTTCCATTAACCCACTTACACTTAAAAACAGGGACTCGGAATGCACTATAATCAAGCTCCCAAATGTCTTCAATTATGCCAAAGTATGACATTGACCCTCTAATTGGATTTTTATCAGATGCACCACAAAAGTGTTCGGAATCAGCTTCAACGGTAACCCCACTATTTTGGACAGTACTTTTGTCATCTTGCGACTTAGTGTAGAAGGAGTAGTTGTTGATATCATATCCCTTCCAAGTGGGTACATTCAAATTTGGTCCAACAGCAAACAGTCGTAATATGGTAGAAGCGTTGTCATCACTGAATATCTTTTCCTTAAACCAGGTAATGAAAGTTTTATTATGTAGTTGCAAAACCTTCATCATGTTCATTTTTGGGTGAGCTTGGGCGACAAACAGTTTGTGAGCTTCAATGTAAGGCAAAACCTCAGGCGTGTTATTCAAAACATATAAATGAGCTTGTGAAATCTCGTCTCTAGTCTTGGTTACAACATTAAACCCACGTGTACCCTTTCCTCCACGTGACTGGTCATGATAACTTGTTGGGACCCCAACAGGTTTACCTGCAACAATGTAATCTGAACAAAACTCAATACATTCTTCCGCAACGTACCTTTCAACAATGGATGCTTCAGGTCGGTATTGGTTCTTAGTATAACCTTTTAACACTTTCATGTACCGCTCAATTGGATACATCCAGCGTAAAAACACAGGACCACACAACCTGATCTCCCTAACAAGGTGAACAATTAGGTGAACCATTATGTCAAAAAAAGGAAGGAGGAAAATACATTTCCAATTGACAAAGGATAACAGCTGCCTCATTCTCCAAGTCATCCAACTGTGTTGGGTCAACCACTTTCCTACAAACGGCATTAAACAAAAAACACAACCGAGTTATGGCAACCCTCACTTTGTCAGGCAATATTCCCCGAATCGCTACAGGCAAAATTTGTTGCATTAGGACGTGACAATCATGAGACTTCAACCCAACCAATTTTAGATCATTCAATGAAACAAGGCTCTTGATATTTGAAGAGTATCCTTGTGGGACCTTTATTCCCCGCAAACATTGACAAAAAGCTTTTTTCTCATTTGTTGACAATGTGTGACATGCTGGGGGCAAATACGTTCGGCGTTCTGTAATAATTGGATGTAATTGCTCGCGTATACCCATCTCAACCAGATCTTGTCGACTCTTCAAAGTATCCTTGGTTTTGCCTGCAATGTTTAGGAGGGTGCCAATTAAACTGTCACAAACATTTTTCTCAACATGCATAACATCTATACAATGCCTTACTTCAAGATCGGCCCAGTATGGAAGATCAAAAAATATTGACCTTTTCTTCCAAATGTTTTTGTCATTAGCATCTTTCTTCTGGGTCTTCCCAAATACTGTTAGGATGTCCTGAACACGGTCGCGGACTTGGTGCCCAGTTAACGGCTTAGGCGCAGACATTTTTTCTTGACTTCCAAAAAAAGCTTTTTTCAGTCGACGATACGGGTGATAAAGATTCAGAAATCTCCGATGTCTTGTATATACAGTCTTCTTTCCATGCTTTAGTTGGACGAAGGATGTGTCTTTCTCACAAATAGGACATGCATGATGGCCCTTGACACTATATCCACTCAAATTTCCATATGCTGGAAAGTCGTTAATGGTACAAAATACCATGGCACGCAACACAAAGGTGTCGTGCATGTGGCCATCAAAAACATCTACCCCGTCTTCCCACAATTTTCTCAAGTCGTCGATCAATGGCGCAAGATACACATCAATATCATTTCCAGGCTGTCTAGGACCCGAGATCATCATACACAACATAATGTATTTACGCTTTACGCATAACCAAGGAGGGAGATTGTATATCATCAACAACACAGGCCACGAACTGTGGTTAGTACTAAGGTTACCGAATGGATTCATTCCATCAGAAGCTAGGGCAAGCCGTAGGTTCCTTGGCTCATTCCCAAAGGTTGGATACAAACGATCAACTGTAGCCCATTGTGGAGAATCGGCTGGATGTCGGAGAAGTCCATCAATTTTCCTCCCATGTGCATGCCAAGTTAGATTTCTTGCGTCTTCTGCGTTAGCAAACAAGCGCTTAAACCTTGGAATTATGGGAAGATACCAACACACTTTTGCTGGACGACTGTTATATCTGAAGGAATCATCAGTACATTCACCATCACTGAGTTTGTATCGCGAAACCCCACATGTCGGGCAATTCTTCAAATCAGCATATTCATTTCTGTACAACACACAATCATTAGGACATGCATGGATTTTTTGGTACTCCATTCCAACTGGACATAATATCTTCTTTGCCTCGTAATGATTTTTCGGCAATGTGTTATCTTTCGGTAGCATTTTTTTTAACAAAGATAACAATTCCGTAAAGCTCTTGTCACTCCACCCAAATCTTGCCTTCAAGTTAACCAAAGCTAACACCGCTGACAATCTTGTGAAGGTTGAGCAATCTTCATACAAAGGGATCTTCGAATCACTTTGTAATTCGTCATACACAGGTGCATGTGCTCCATGAAAATTCTCTTCTCCAAGATCACGTATCATGTCTTCTATACGATCGTGTGGATCTTCATGAAGTTCGACAGTGGTCTGTACTGTTCGGCTCGATGGCAATTCACCATGCCATATCCAATTTGTGTAACTCGGTAGGATGCCGTTACAGATTAGATGTGATCTAATCTCATCGATTGATTGTCGTCTCCCATTCACACATTTAAGACAGGGACAAAAATAATTTCCACGCAGACTAGGTGCATTACTTGCGACAAATTGTAGGAATTGTTCAACACCATTGCAGTACTGGTCACTAATGCGCGGTGCTGTCATCCAAGTTCGATCCATGATTTCACTTAGCTGGCATTTTCATTTTGTGCATCTTTAGTGGCATGTAAATGAATGACTTATACACAAAAAGGTGTGGCCCTACCCCATTCAGGAAGGTATATTTTATACATGATTTGTAATACATGTTAAGTATGACTTGGTTAATTTAATGAAATTTCGGCAGCATTTCCCATTGGTCTCCAAGTACACAACATGAAATAGGTGACTTGTTGTTTTCCCTTTCATGTATGCACTCAGAGAACAAAGGAAAATGCAGCAAACCGAAATTTCATTAAATTAAACAACTCATACTGAACATGTATTACAAATCATGTATAAAATATAACTTCCCAAACTGTCCAAACGGACAATTCAAGATTCAATTCAACGATTAATCCAAACTATCCGTAGTAATCATCGAATTGAACCTTGAACGGGGAACTAAGGTTGACCAACGCACTAATGTAGGTTATGAGTAAAGGTAATTCACATATCAAGAAATGATCATAAGACACAAAATAGTTCCAGACATGGTACATACCTCATAAAATGGTCTACACAAGTCAAAAGAGAATGCAGTGATGTCGACGCTGGGAAGGAGTTAGCAAATGTTGGACCGGAAGAACAGGCAGAATCCTGGGCGTGCTAATTGTGTGAATACCAAATACCTAAAACAACAAACAAAAGTAAGACGGAAATTGTTAATCATATATGTGTAGAGTATATTATTAGTAATTAACAATAATCAACATATTTAGTGTGCATTTGTACATGCTATAGCTTTACTCCAGAAGTGTTATTGTTATTTATATAATTATATATTTATTTATGTTTATTAGAAGCTGGTTATTTTACTAGGGTGTTATTCGAAAAGCACTCATGACAAATGAAGGGATTTGTGGGAAGGTTTCATTTTTCATGGAAGCACCCAATGAAGATTCACACAGTTTGGGGAGGAGTAATCAAATGGGCAGGAGTTTCTGTCAACCCAGCATTTAGTAGAATGGAGAATGTTTGGTTCACAGAACCTTTCCATTATGTGACATACCCATTCAGACTCACAGGAACCAGCATGCATTGTTGACTGATCCAATGACAGGTTGGTATAATTACAAGATCAGCCCTAGGTTATTCTTCACATGTCAAAAACAAAATAATATCATCTAATGTACAGCAGTTATGAAAAAGTATTTTATTACAATTAAAAAAGTCGTCTGATCCGTCATTCTTCAAATTTCAAAATTTACATAATCTAATACCTCGTGAATTATGACTAAGTTCTAAATAGGTGATCAGGCTAGCATAAATTGTTTTGACTAATTAAATAAATAATTATTCTCAGAAAAAAAATAACCTAATAAAAAAAGGGGAATAACATGCGGGCCGGGATGGTCGCGGGGCAGCAGGAACTAGCAAATGAGATAACGACTTATAAACAAGAGGGAACAAAAACTATACGCTTTTAATTTAATTTAGTGCATATAGTGATATAAAGTCATTAAAATTTAAAGATGTGTAGACCTTGCTTTTTTTTTTACTTTTTAGATAAATTAACTTAAAAAAATCAGAAAAACATAACTAACTTAACTCCACTAACTCTAAGCAATATCTGTTTGTGTTAACTATCATAATTAAAAGCAGGTCCAATCCAAATAAAAATGGTTGAACTTTTCTGACATGAAGAAAGAAAAGTAAAGCCAAAACAAAATCAGCTGTTGCAGTGCAGCCTGCAAAAATAGACACAAGCAATAGGGTCAAAGGTATAACAAGACTCTCCACCACTAAGTTTGAATTGAATTTCTCAATTTCAGAATTTTGGAACTGATGCAAGAACAGTACTACTATGGTGGGAACAAACCAAACAAAATGGGTCTAATCAAATTCAAATCCGGGGAAGTAATTATAAAGAATGCCAAAGATGCATACAAGCCCAAGGTCGTAGCAGGTAGGAAAATTAAGGCAACTGGGGGAAGACCATTCGCAATTCCCTGCCTTGTTGTGAATTTCTCAAAGACATTAATAATGAGTCGACTCCCATATTTATCAAATCAAGGTTATCTAATCAGAAAAGCATAATCTTATTTTATTAAAATGTTATATAAATGGAAGAAAAAAAACAATATTTCGTGGGACATGCTAATACATTTCCATTTATTTTTAAATAAGTATATTAACAAATTATTTTTAAAAATATTTTAACAAATTTAAGTCATACAATGTCATAATCATGAACAGTAATACACTTCAATTTGTTTAGAAAAAATATATTAGGAAGATACTCAATAAATATAAATTATAACTTACTGATATATTTCTTTTGCAAAGTAAGTACTAATACTATATTAGCAATATGCTTAAATATTTATTTTTTGTAATAAACTTCTGTATGGTTATAATTCAATTTCTGCAAAATATATGGTGAATTTGAAAGAGAGAAAAAAAATAGGATTTATGTGAGAGGAAAGAAGTACGATAAGTACACTCTTGTCTAAGAGTAAAGAATAAAGTCTGCGTATGTGTAATTGCTAGAATAGGAGCTTCTTCCTTAAGTGTGTGTATGTTAGTACCAAAAGGAATAACTTTTTGCTGTAACGTCAACTACTAGTGCTTCTTCTGTTTTATGCGTATTAAATTCTTTACGTTTTAATGTATGTCAAACCCAAAAACTAAGAATTAATGCTTGTATCATATCCTTAATTCCTTTTACTCTAGTTCCAGATGATATAGATCAGAATCCAGCTATCCACAATGAAGACAATATACAAAAGGCCAGCAATGACAGCAAGTAACTATTTGATGATACCTTGTGATCCTCATCTAATTTTGTTTTTTTTAAAAACGTAATCCCCTTCCCCCAGAAGAAATATTTGAAATGAAGTATCTTGACTTTTAACTTATCCCCAACTAACGAACATCTAACAAGGTCCAACTGCTTATAGCAGATTCATACAACAAGAGAAAGGCTGCACTTAGAAAGTTCACCCCCCAAAGACATATCCCACCCAAGCTGTATTGAAAAATATATTAATAATAGTTTTGAAATCTTAATACTTATAAACTAAAATTCAATTACAATTTTATCCATCAGTTGTTTAGTCATGCCAAACACGAGAATAAAAGCTTAGTCAACTCCAATTCTCACAGTACTCAAATTGAAATAAGAACTACACTCAGTAGAACCCGTCATCCACATAGTAGTTAAACTTCTCATTAAAACAAAATGACACCATGCCATTCTTCTAAAGCATATAACTATATAGTCTAAGTATAGCAATGGCCTTAGCCCTAATTTTCCATTAATAACACTTAATTTAATTACAAATCAAAACAACACAATCAGAATCATTAGAAAATTCACAGATACACAGAGTTACAGTTATACCTGACTGATCCGTTGATGATTCTCCGTTCTGCAACCGCGACTGCGGCAACACGACGGGACTCTGCTCCCGCAACGGCAAGCTCCCGGACAAATTGAAATTGGCTATGACAGAGATTCAGTAATAGAATTTTAGGTATAAAAAATGTTCAAATCAGTAATTCTTACATACAAAAATTAAAGGATAAGCTTTTAGCTAGCCATAGTTGTTAGAATTGGCTATGACAGAGATTCAATAATAGAATTTTAGCTATGACAGAGATTCACTAATAGAATTTACAGAGATTCACGTATAAAAAAGAATAATAAGGACAAGCTATTAGCTAGCCATGCTTCTTATAATTTAATCAATGAATCAATCATGGCGCTGTAAAATGTAGAAAGCCGAGAACTAGAAGGGTCTAACAGGCATGATGTTCAACAAATAATAGAATTTTAGCTTCTCTCTCTCACACTACACTGTCTCTATCTGTGTATACAAATGATACTTATTCGTGGATGCTTTTTTTGGCCCCTTTTTTTGTGCTTCCATATTTACAAGAGAAGGGAAAGCCAAGCAAGAAGTGTGTATTTGAACAAAAGTTTATTTTTTATTTTAGCCAAGCAAGAAGCACTTCTGCACAAAGCACTGTGAGAAAAAGTGGAAATGTGATAAGTGCTCCAAGAAGTATGTAGTTCAATGAGATTGGAAAGCTCACTCGAAAACCTGTGGCACTAGGGAGTACAGATGTGACTGTCGAACCCTATTCTGAAGGTATAACTAACCCAAATCCATTTCAAATGTGAATTACATACAAGTCCAGTTTAGTTAAGGCAGCACAGTCAAGACACATGAATAATGTTCATTTGTGGAGGATGGGATTTGAATCCTAGGTTGACACTTAGACATGGAAGATCAAATAAGAGATTGATTCATTATCTATCATGAATCCGGCATAATAGAGCCGGTAACTAATTTTGGGCCATTGGTTGTAAATACTACTAACATGGGATATTTAATAATAATAAATGTTGAAATTGGAAAAAGTGTGAGAAACAAATAGCATTATGTAAAGTGTTAGAAATTATATAACACTTGTAAAAATATATGGTAAAGGATAGAAACAAAGAAAGAGGAGAATGTCAAGAAATTTTTGTTTAGACCTTGGAATTTATCCTACTGGTTGGAGACCAGTGAGCTATAAACAAAGATGCTTTGAATGGAAAATGAAATCGTTTTCTTCTAGGAGAGTTGAGAATAAGACCAAATAAAATGTTTCTTTCTCAATAATCTAGAGTATTTACAACCTCTTAGTACTAATTATAAATATTCAAATTACTAGACAAAGATCAAAAACAAAAACTCTGTTCAACAGAAACGAAGATGAGGACGAAAAAAAAAAGTGAGACTGAGACAATGATTAATATTCTTATACTGAATTCAGACTTTTCAGTCTAGTAATCTACTGTCACAGGACACTTTTGCAAGCAAAGAGATTTTTGTTACTTTAGAAGACACACTAAGTTTAAAATATTACTCCTAAATAAAATCTCTTAAACCAATGCACTTTTATTAGATACAAAGTACGAATAAAAGTAGTTATCTAAGAAAAGATAAGATTGTGTTTGAGATCAAAGCACAACTAGGGATGAGAGCATATATTGTTTATTGTTAAATGTGTACTTGATTTAATGTTTCTTGAGGTGGACTATTGGTCCAGTGATGATAGGTTTGGATAATTTCTAGATTCAAACCTCATCAATGTCATTGTCTAAAAAAAACAATATTGGCAAAATTCAGAGGAAGCACAACAAAATATCTGTTGTAAATGAACAATTTTCAGCACTGATTAGATTATCAGTAATTAAAGGAATCGAGATAATGTGAACAAGAGGCCAGCAAATTGGATCAATCCAAACAATATAGCACTGAAGTACATACTTAATCATTTAGAAGACATAAAAATAAAAATAGTTAAAAAAAATAAATAAATAAATTGTAGCAATTTTTAGATTTATATCATAAGCCTCAACAGCAAGACACTTCAATCTTGTGGAGCCTGAAATTTTCAGCTTGTTTGACAGAAAATTTAAAAGAAGCAGTGACACGCATGCTATAGTTGATTCAGGATTCTTGTCTAGTTAATACATCATCATATAAAGAATAAAATCAGAACCCCATATCGGAGAAACAGAGAGAGATAATTCAAAGAATAACAAAAATGCATTGGGATTCAGATCTGAGTGCTTACAAGTGATCTAAACCATCCCACATATGTTCAAATTAAATCCAAAACAAGGATTCTGATGAAGGGAATGTCAACATTTATTTAAGGGTACCCCAGATCTTTGAATCATGAGCAAAAACAGAGAAAACAGAGGATGTGAAAAGAATAAAGGAAAAAAAGTGGAAGGCATAAAGTTCATGGTGAATCAACAATGAATTCAAGTTCTGAGTCAAAGTTAAAAGGAGAAAATTATCCATTTTCAGAAAAGAAATAAGCAAAGATAACATTAAATTATCTATTTTCAGAATTTAATTTTGATTAATCATTTTAACAACTTATTTAGGATAATAACTAGAACAATTATTGGCCAATGAACATCAAAAAGGGTCATAAAAGAAAACCAAAAAGTAACATGAGAGAAAAACAATCAGCAGTTGCTAGTTGCTACAAAGACAATTAATACTGTTAAATTCAGATTAATTACAGAACCTATTTAGAACTAGATTACCCAACATTAACCATCCAGTGAGCAAATATAACTTGGAAAGGAATTCAGCATCACCATCTGGGAAATAAAAGACTGCATGGAGCTTAAAAAATACCATGTAGAAATATTTTTATAGCACCATAGCACTTTGATTTTGCATCAACCTAATAAGCATTAAGCAAATTACCTAGCAACAAGCTAATCTAAAAATTGAGCAAATCATCCCGGGTAAACTCGTTTCCGGTGGGCTCACGGGTAAACTCAAGCGGGCTCATGTGAAACCACAATTTCACTCGTGATTTCAGGGATGAAATGGCAAGTTCACTCAGAGAAAAAACGCCTCACCCAAAAATCTTTGTAACTGCCACACTATACCCTCGTTTTGCTTATGAAAGTACTCAGTAATGACTAAGTAGCTATGACTTGAAATCCCAAAATGCATAGTCATTATTATGTAGCACCTAAGGAGCCTTAACTAATTGGTAATACAATCATCAGGGCTATCATTTCTATGTAACTAGCTAAGACAACCTTTGCAAAATATAGTTACCAATGGACAAAGAATGTACTAGTAATCACATGAGCAAAACTGTTCCTATTACTTACCTAATTAAGTCATAATTTATTATATCGCACACACTAGAACTAGAAGCTTTCTATCAAAATGCCTAAAAATATCAATTATTTCAAGAGCTAATTTGACCTGTCCTTCACACAACAGTCCTTTGAATTTAAAGCATGGACAATATACAGACATTCCATCTTTGGTGCTCAAATTTGAAATTTTAATTTAGGAGAACAAGAATAAAACTCTACAAAACAACCATAAAAGCCTTGACACAAAGTCATGAACCAAATACCCGAAAAACATAAGCAACTGAGTGAAGACACAAATGCTTTTATTATATATAATAAAGAAAATGGTGGCTATTTTGGAGTAATCTTACATGCTTCAGTGCCTCAGTGCCTCAGTATGCCATATTTGCGCAGTTTGGTCCACAGAACCATAACCAAGTTTTGTGCCAATGGGATTCGAAGCCACGGAGTGCACCTATTGGAGAAACAAACCAAACAAAAACTCATTTCATAATTATAACATACACAAAACTGAGAAAGGGCTTATCTTTCACACAAACCCAAGCATTGAAGCACGAAAGTTTTGAGCTTTAATGGCGTTTACCATGAAAGACAAAAGGGGCAACATAGGTTTTCGAAACTTACACACCACCGTGAGCGACTGAGGCTGGAGCTCGAAAACGGACCAAAGGCGCCGGACGAGGGTGACACGGAGGCACACGAGGGAATGCTGGACCTTGTCTGTTGGTTCGAGGACACCACGCGGGAATGCTGGTTCAGGGAGCGAGATTGGGTGGAGACAATAGGAAAGGGAAGGAGAGGGCAACTTCAGCAGCTTTAGGGCACGAGTTGAAGACAACCCACAAAACACACAAAACGGCGCCGTTTTAATTTTTTATTTTCCACATTTTTAAAGACGGTTATACACAAAGGTCTTTGAAAACATCAAACCAAGACGGTTAAACTAAGACCGTCGTCGTATAGTATTATTTAAGACGGTTTCTATATGAACCGTCTTTGAAATGGTCATTTTAATTACGCAAATGCCACCGCCCCACAATCTAAGACGGTTTCGCGACAACCGACTTAGAAAGGCTGTCGTAAAATGTGGTTTTTGTAGTAGTGAATTGAGATTTAATTTGCAATTAATTAAGATAGTCAAAACACCACATGCTGTTAATAGTGCTCCGACATTAAATAGTTTTAATTAGCAAAATTATCAATGACATTCTATCAGATATCAGTGGAAATCTTGAGTGTTCTTCATTAAAATTGAAATTAGGGACTAAGGATCATAGCTTTTCTGTAATCAGTATTAATCGCTGTCATAAAAACCAAAAATCTCCTTTAAAATGTTACATAGTCAAAAAAATAATAAAATCTTATCTCACGGGTCAAAGTCTAAGAAAATTGAGAAACAAAAAAGATATATTCACCTAGGACAAATTACAACTTCTCTTGATTTTTATTAACTTAAAAATGTAAATTACATTTTTTAAGATTTTTTTTTTCTAAATTAAAATGACAATGGTTGAGCTAGCCTACTCACTCAATCAGGGATATTTTGGTCGTTTGCACTGAACTTCCAAATAATTCTTAAAAAGTTTCCGAAAATTATCCTAAATATTTTGGTATTTTGCACTGAAACTCAAAAGTTACGTACACCACACTTATTGATGCCATGATTGAAACAAAAGTTGCACCAAAAGAAAACGTACGTAAGTAAAAAAGTGACTAAAAGGGGGATTTGTCTTCATTCTTTGGAATGGCTCTTTGAGGTCTTGATAAGCTGAAACCAAACTAAATCTTTTCGCTTCAAGCTCCTCCCATCGTTTCATTGTGTGAACAACGGAAGTCGAGATATGCTTCACTGATTGAAGAGTTTCATTCTTTTTGGCTTGTTGTTGTTCTGAGTATAAATACTCCAGTTCTGACCTCTCGATCCTTTTCTATGGCTTCATTTTCCTCTTGAAATTTCTTCATAGCTTCCTGGATTTCCCTTTTGTCGTCCTTCGAGCTTTTCAATTTTTGACTTACCAGTTGAGATGGTACTGTTAAACTGTTCAACTTTCACTTTGGAATCATGAAGTTTGTTATACAAGTGTTTCTTCTCCCATGCCACTTTTGCCAGTTCATCCTCATCATTTAACATCTTCTCTCGAGAAAAGTTGACAGCTTTGTTCTAGATCTCAATAAACTTGACTAAACCTTGTTCTTGCTCTTTTGTCATTAGTTTCTCGATAATAAGTGTTAAGTTTCTGCAGTGATTCTTCGATTTGTCGTTGCTGGTAGGATTGGTCTGGAAGTTTCTCCAACAACGAAGTCGAGAACACTAAGGTTCGGAATTCGTTGAGGACAGTTGTAACATCATCTTGTTTGGATCGCTCACGAGAAAGTAAGTCAAAGATTGCAAAAGGATTTTCACCCATGGAACAGATTTCTCAAGGTCCAAGAATGAGTATTTACGAATTGAACAGATACCTCTGTATCCTGAGTTTCTACAATTTGCTTTGATTCATCTAACGTATTATGCAAGTCCTCAGAAGAGGCTACCAGTGATGATGTGCTTTGTGAAGGCTCGTTGGCTACCTGTAGAAATTAAAAGTGTGATTAAGTTTCAGAAAGTTGATTAGTTAAATGAGAAATGTTACCACCACAGTTTAACATGCCCCTTTTAAACTCATTCACTAGTTAAAATTTATCGAAGTCACATTTCTTATCTAATTAGTTTCACTTATTTTTCATGACTAAAGTATGTTTTGAATTCCTAATAAAAAATATTTGAATTTATGTTTATTACTTAATAAATTTTCTCTTTAATTTTGTTCTTTAATGAAACAAAAATTTTATTTTTGATTTTTGGTACTTTCTTTTAGTTCATGATAGATGAGTTATTTTGTATTTGTTTACCAATAACAAAATTTCATTTGTTATTATTAGTCCCTTTGAAAAAGAATAATAATTTTGTATTTGTTATTATTTGTACCAGTAAATAAATACAAATTTTTTTAACTTATTAGAAATTATAAAAAAATGTGTTATGAATTAAAAATAAAATTATTATTTTATTAAGAACTCAATGAAAAAAATTATCAGGAAACAAATGTAAAATTTAAGTATTTATTAAGGATCGAAAATATATTTTAGTCATCTTTTATTACCTACTAATCAAAAAATAAAAAATAAAAAGTCTCACCGTTTAATAGTTTTTAGTAAATTAAGTAATATTAAAAGATAAATATTAAACAGTATCCTAAGAATATTATTTAAAGAAGTAATTAAAAGAAAATAAATGTTTTTCAATAAAAATGCATTCTCCTATGATTTTTAAATGTTCTTTGATGTGATTTTCAATTAAAAAAACTTTTTTTAATTATCCAAAATGCATTGGTCAGGAAGACCCATATTAAAAAATAAATGAATTAGAAGAGGTGTAGTATAGATTCATAATGTATTGTTGGCACCAATTAAATTAAATGACTTAAATATGTTTTTTATACATGTAATATAAATTATTTTGATTTAATTTATTGCTTAAACTTTATTTTTTTTATTTTTTTATCTTAAATTATTTTATGTTTGATATTAGTATCAATTATTCAGTTATGTGTGTTTAGTGAGAATGCGATATTGTATTAATACGCTTAGTGAACGATGTAATATTCTATTTTATTAGTTTTCTATTTCATCACTTAATTCATGGTGAAAGTCTAAGTAATAGATGGAATTGTAAGAAAGAAACTGAGGAGTCAAAGTGTTAAACTAAGAGTTGCCTCTAGACTTGAGTCAGAATGCTCCTCAGGCTTTGTTGCGATTCTCTCTTTATTGTTTTGGTTTTTGCAATTTCTCTCGGTTGTTTAATACATTAAATGGATTAATATAAGAGTATCTCCGGTAGAAGTTTTTAGGTGGATTCTAAAAGTTAAGATTCGTTTTTAACTTGGTTAATTATTGGAAGAGGATGATGTGAATGTCACTGTAAGAATCGTTCTTTTTTTGTGTGTGGAATTTTATTTTATTTTTTGGAACGGAACAATCGTTATATATATAAAAGAACTAATTTTTAATCATTAAAAAATAATTGAAAGATAATTTATGGGTATACAACTTTTATTATTGAGTTAATTCCAAAAATCCTAACTGTGTTTACAATTATATTTTAGTATTGTTTGACACTTTGAAGTAAGATAAAAGAAAAGGTTTGCCAACATATATAAAGAATGAAGTGCCTCACAATTTCTGTAGACTCTGGTATTCTCCTTGTGACGTCTTCTAGCATTGGTCTTGGTTTCCTTGTGAATAGATCTTTCGCTCACTTGCACATAAATAAATAAAAAATTGTTTGTTCCCTTATTATCTTTAGGCAATTCTACTTCAACTATTATTAACTTTATGAAGCACAACTAAATGAAGACCTATAAGTAGATTCAACGCTCTTTTCAACACCAGAAAAATAGTCTTTACTCCCATTATTACTAATGGTGATTAAACATAGAAGAAAAAATATAAGGAGGAAAAAAGAATGAATTCAACGAGAAAGTAAGTAAACCAAAAAGATAGAAGCACATGCTGAATGAAAAGAGATATTTGGCAAGACAAGAAATTGTTGAGTCAGAGTATTTTGAATTATTAAATGTATATAAAATTATTAATTAATGAAAAAGGACATCACACATTTTTTTTTTGGTGAATGACAAATTACGCATCTCCCAAGGTAGTTTAACAAATCAGAAACATTCCCAGTGGTTTATGTGAGGTGTGATGCATTGTCCGTTGTGTGGTTTATGTGAAGAAACTGTCCAACATATTTTGCCGGGATCAGGGCATATGCACTTCCAGCAGTTGCCTGGGTGACTTCTTGTCAAATCTTTCATATTAAGAGATGGAGGATATTATGGTGTGCATAGCATGGTGCATACGGAAGCATTGATAGGCACACAAGCTTCTTGCAATTCTCCATAGACAGAATTTCCAACACTTGAAGATTCTTAATGCTTTCAGGCAACCTTTTCACATTGCTTCCATCTAGCCTTAGTTCTTGCAATTGTGATAAGACACTGATGTTGTGGGTAGTTCAAACAAGTTACTACAACCCTTCAAATATAGTATTTGTTCGACATTATCATATTCAATGAAGAGTTTGGCAACAAGTATTTAGCAATGATTGACTTACCAATTCCCGCCATACCACTTCATGTCGAAATTCTTTCAGTAATAATTCTACATTTTGACAATTTTTTTCCCTTCCACCAAGGGTTTTGAGTTCACGAGAGTATCTCAGCTGTAGCTTTTGGCATAGATCGTCGACAACATTCTTGATGACGATGGATTCATAACTGACATAAAAATGAAGCAAACGAGAGAAGAGCAAGTAGTAGAGTAATGTTAAACGTTCCCCAACAAACGGTGTGGATTTGGGAGAATGGAAGACAGAGATAGAGATAGAGATATCTCTCTCTAGTAATGTTATCTGTTTGTTTGTTGGATTCTGAGTTTTTCCCGCCAAGATCTCGCTCATGCTTTGTAAAAAAACAGGTAAAACAAGTGAAGGCCAAACATCTTCTCCTCTCATCAGCTTGTCATCTATTATGAATGTTTTGATTGATTTCTGAGTCAGAGCACTATAAAGATGGCTGGTGAAGTTAAATCGGGTGTCCTCTCCTTTGAATGTTTCTTACCTGCTATTCATGCCTATTTATGATCATAATGTATTCATACACACATTAACTCTTTGACTGTTAGGGTTCAAACTCAACTTTTCTCATCTATATTTATGACCATCACCCTGCCGGTCAGTTTAACAGACAAATACACACAAGGAAAAATACAATATATATTCAAATATCATTACACTTCATGAAAAGTACCACAAATTTGCAATAATTGATGATGGAGTAAACAGTTGTTTAATTACAGCCAAGAACAGTACTCGTGTGATTAAATTATATATTTTTTATATTTATATTTAGTATGTATATAAATATATGTACATTAATAAATTATTTTCTTTGTAAATGTTTTCAAAATTTTAAACTAAACACATTTTCAACCTTATATTCTGAAGAGGCCCTAGCTATCCATCAATAAACATGGACTAATGCGATGCGAATTAGCGAATCATGAACAATTCCCTGTTACTCCACAATGCAAATGCAATCTACTTCCTTCTCATATAAGTGTTTGTTGTGTGTCCACTAAAAACTGGACATGTGTTCTACTTTTTCGTTCCTCTCTCTCTAATCCGGCGATCTCAGCCTCTCTTCCCTCTCTCCCTCCGCCTTTCGCCCTTCCTTCTCTAACCCCAACACTGCACACCACCACCTCTTCCTCCGGCAGATGTCTCGACACCGGCGAACCAAATCTATGTGGGTGGAGGATGGAGGCTCTGCAAGGGTGGATTTTCAATCTGTGAGCCTGAAGTTGGTCTCCGCTGGAAGCTTCTAGATGATGCGGTGGGTGACGACACTGGTGTTGTCGGTGACGACGCTGAACTCTGCTAGTAGCACCGTGCCTCTAACCACTGATTGGGCCCTCTGAATCTCTCGCCTCAGACGCAATCTAGCGCGTGCACAATCCAAAAGGGAAGAGCCATGCCTTCATCTCCATGCCCCCCTTCCTCCCAGCCCTCCACTCTCTTCACGCTGCTGGCGATGCCTGGAACTGTGAATTCAGAGAATGACGAAACATTGATGTCTGGAACTGTGGTTTTTTATTCCTTGATTGTTTTCTAAATTTGTTTAGATTTGATTGGGGGATTAGGGATTTTATATTTTGGGATTAGGAATTTAAGGGTTGGAGGTAGTGGCTGTTTGGTTGAAGTATGATTTAGTTTGATGGTCGTGTTTGGTGATGTAGGTGGTTTGGTGGTTGTTATGGGTGGAGGTACTAGGGTGGTGTTTGGTGGACGTTGATTGAGGTTTAGGAGAAAGAGGTTTTTTAAAAAAAATTCTCCAATTTGTGGTTGTTTTTAACTATTATAAATTGTGATTTTAAAAAAACATAATATATAATTTGTGACAATTTTTAATCTTCATAAATTGCATTTTAAATTTGAAATAAAAAATGTCACTTATGATTGAATTTATCCAAGTCTAATTTCGAACTAAAAAATAACGTATTTTAATTTTATGAGAAGAAAAAATATATCGAAAATTTTATAGGAACAAATTGAGAATCTTTTAATATTTATAGGAAAAATATATATATTAGTCAAATTTAAAAATTAACTGTGAAAAAATTGTTTTTAATTTTTTTTTTAATAAAGAGATAAAAAAAATTGCTTCTTAAAAAGCAAAATCAATATAAATAAATAAATAAATAAATAGTTTAAGCAAAAAATTCTCGAATTATAAAAAATTGTTAAAATATATTTTTCATCCCTATAAATATTGAAATGTTCAAATTTAGTTCATGTAAAAAAAATTATCTATTTTTTTTGTCCTTACAAAATCTGAACCTATGTTATTCTTTTTAATTTAAATTTTAAAATTACGATATGTGGGGGTTAAAAAATATCACAAATCATAAAAAAATGCAAAAATCAGAATCGCCCTACCCACCACAATTATACACCTTAACCAGTGCACCTCCAACTAAACAACCACCATTTCCAACCAAACAACACCCATATTTGCACCTCCAACCAAGCAATCACCTTCTTGCGCAAAGCTACCACCTGACTAAACCAAAATAATGTCGCCATAACCAAACCAACGAACTCAAATCCTCCACTAGCCACCCTAAAACCTATCAATGGTCCAAACCTATAAACCCAATTCCACTATCTCTCTCGCTCATATTCGTCTTCTGTCTTGCTCAGATTTGTGTTTTCTCTTTTTCTCACTCTCACACTCAAATTCACTCTCTCTCATATATGTGTTGTCACTACCTCCTCTTCCATGCCGACAACGATGCATCCCTATCGAAATCATTCCCTTACATCACTTGACCATCATGACATCATTGTCGCTAAATGTTGCTTCTTGCATTAGAAGAGGTTGTGTGGTGGTGGCGACAAGGCTAAAGAGGGAAGGTGGTTGCCAAGGTATGTGAAGGTAAAGAGGCTAGAGAGGAAGTGTGGTTGACAGGCTCGTGAAGGTGAAGAGGCCTAAGAGAGACAGTGGTTGCCTAGTTACTATGCACCTCATTATAACAAATCAAAACATAACACATGTCAACTTATGTACACCTCAATAGACACATAGGTTTGGATTTATCTAAACTTACGTTCAAGTCAAAAAATAATACATTTCAATTTTTGTGAGGATGAAAATAGACCAAAAAATTTGCATGACTAAATTTGAACATTTCAATAAAGGACAAAAAAAACATATTTTAAGATATAAAAAATGAAAAGGGGTGCAGGATTGAATTTATAGGATGCCGGAAGTAACAGCCAACTTAATTTCCTTTCGATTTGGCCCAATTTTATGCATTTTTGGGGAAACAAAATTATCCACATCTCTGTTGGGGTGCTCGTACGATTTTTTCCTTTTTTTCAATCTAAGTATTTTCCTTGAGTGGTTAGTGGTGTGTGCTGTACTTGTTACTTGTTAGTCAACAACCCTGGAACTCGCAAAATTTTATAATTTTTAATCAATTTCAATCAGCAATGGTGACTGGTGAGTATACTAAAAAAAAGCGTGTGAAAAAATTATGTTATTAGCAAAGCTCTTTCTCTTAATTATATGTATATATCTTTAGAAATCATTAAAAAAATAGATACAGGTCTGCATACTATGCGGGTATTTTAGTTTTTTAAAATATAATAATAATTAAAGTATTAAAAGATAGAAAGAATACATAGACACAATTATTTTTTGTTTGAATATAGAAATATGTATTTCTGCATGGAACAAAAAAAATTATTTTTACAAGAAAATTAAAATTTATTATTCTATCCTCTACGCTGGGTATATGAGTTGAGAACTTAAAAAAATTTAAAAGATTTCAATCCAATAAACAATTTTTCCGCTATCCATTAAAATAAATTATTCTTCTACTATTATAACAAGTTATTTCTTTTCTAATATTTTTATATAATAAAACCATTTTATTTTTAACTTCATAACCTATGACCTGATATATATGATAAAAAAATAAAATTTATAAGAAAAAACATACAAGTAAAATCTCATCGAACAAAAATTAAAGTTTCTACAATGATAAAAAAAATCTTTTGTTATATAATTAATTCTAACCAAACCCAATAAGAAAGTCTTCTGTTTGTTTTTTTCCCCTTCTTTTTTCCGCCACTCAAATGCCATGTTATAAATTTAGAGCATATGCTAACTTTAAATTCTTGAAAAGCAGAGAATATTAATGTGGAGATTAGAGAGAAGTGAGATGTAGACACATGGTAGGATATCAATATTCAATAATGAGTGGAACCCGCGACCAACTTGATGCGTCACTAAAGTTATGAAAGACTTCACTGTTAGAATTATTGCTAGTGGGAAACGCGATACTTTGGTTGCCTTCATTTCTTATTAACGAAGGTAGAAACTTGCATGAAAACAAACTTGGCCTGTCATTTCGTGTCGTGGGGGAAAGAGTTGTATTTTTCATTTATTTCATCTTTTCCTATAAAACTTTTCATAGTCTGATTTTTTTATTACATATTGCTAACACTGACATTTTTTTGATTATATTGAAAATTAGTATTTGGATGATTATTTGAAAAATGAACATCAAAAGATTAAAGTTATTGTTGTTTTCTTGATAAGTATATCAAAGTATCATGCAAATAGTATAAAATGAAAAATTCAAATATCGTATCTATAAGGACTGATTTGTATCAAGTTATTTGTGCTAATTCAACAACTAGGCAAAGGATAGTTTGGGTTTCGTTTAAGATGATTAAAAACATAACAAATAATACATGAGCAAAAACTCAAACAATTGATGGACAAATAGAGCCAAATACAAATTAAATGAAGTGTTGAGATTTTGCTAGACTAAGCTAACAATCTCAATAGTCATAAAGGTTTTCTTCATCCAATATTCACTCTAATGCTACCTTAATATACTATAGTGTTTTAACCATGATCTCTCATGTAAGAAAACTTAAGTTGTTTAACTCAACTCCTAATCCCTTAGCAATTCAAGCTA
The DNA here is from genome assembly GCA_013407115.1 of Glycine latifolia. Classification (NCBI taxonomy): domain Eukaryota; kingdom Viridiplantae; phylum Streptophyta; class Magnoliopsida; order Fabales; family Fabaceae; genus Glycine; species Glycine latifolia. The sequence goes on along the minus strand of CM023948.1, from coordinate 4,900,994 downwards.
AACCACTTGGATTCAAGAACAAATGTTTATTAAGGCTAACAAATGTTATTACATCCCTAGATATAACACCAATTAGATATCACTTTCAAATCTTAGTCAAAAAAACATTTCACAATGAGAATTTAAATATGAGACATGTTCATATAGTTGATCACGAATGATACTAACAAACATTCATTCATCCCTACATGAAACATTCATTAAATGCTCTGTTCAAAACTCAGTTTTCAAGCATTTCTCAATGACAATAAAAATAAAGAATTGAAGATAAGGTAATCAAACCATAAAACAAATAATCAAAATGGAAAGAAGTAATAATAGAAGAATAAACATTGAATAAATATGAAGATTAACTACATAAGAGTAAACTTAGTACACCAATCCCACAACAATGGATAAATTAGCCTCTCATTGTCATAAGAGACCTCAAAACTACCAAAGAAAGGGAGAAAATGAAGGGAAAAGGAGGAAAATGGAAGATAGAGGTAGATAAGAGCTCTAGTCGTCGCACACAACCCTAGGTTTATGCCCCATTGGCAATCCCAAGAGAATGTCCTTTTATTTTGGGTCCAAGGCCTATGTTTTATCACTTCAGAGTGCGGTATACTTGTTAGGTGAGCTTTAACTCACTGGGTGAATTCATTAACTATTGAAATTTTGAATGTCTTTTCTTCACTTAGTGCCCTTTACTCGTTGGTCGAGTTTCTCTTCACTTGGCAAGTTCTTCTGATTACTTGACACTTCTTATTCACTCTTGAGCTACCATGCGACCTTGTCTGCACAATTACTCTCGCGGAATGGGCATAGCTCCCTGGGCGACACATCGTGAATGACATCTTCAATTGGTGCTCCAAAACCTTTTTTAGTAGAAACTAGGAGAAAATGATTAAAATTCTATTTACAACCTAAGATTCTATAAAACTCTATTTTCTAATTAAATTAAGGTTAAACTAAAGCAAAAATTTAGGACAAGTAGATAATTGTTGTTATTTGTAATTCAAATGAACATATACACAACAATTATTAGCCATCGACGGTGAAAATTGAAAACAAAACCATTAATGGTAGAAATCGAAAACTAAAGTCATCGATGATGAAAAATGAAGACAAAATCATCAATGGTAGGGATTGAAGACCAAAGTCATCGATGGTAAAAATTGAAGACAAAGTCATCAATGGTAGGGATCGAAGTCCAAAGCATCGACGGTGAAGATTTAATAGAAGTTTGTAACGGCTAAGGGTAATTATAATTTGTACTCTATAAATATATAACTTATATGTTGTAATAAGGGTTGAAACTTGTAAACACTCTCATATCCTTAGTCTCTACGACACTCATGGATTGACGAGTTAGTGCAATATTTTCAACCATTTCTTTTTTCTTTAGTAGAGTAAACTCTTTCAATGACATCATCTTCTTTCTATGATATCTTCTTTCTATTGCAACTTATTTTATTTAATGCATATTATTAGTTTGTTCGATTATACTTATAGTCATATATTTTAGATCAATCTGAACATTAAAAATTTAACACATTGGTCCATGATAAAGGACCTATCAAGAGGATACAAGGCCTCCAAATGAAAAATTGTCCCATTCCTCAAATTTTTATGAGATTATGTTTGTTGACAAGTGCAAAATTTATCATCAACACATATAAATGGAATAGTATATTTAAAAAATATTATAAAAATACTTCTTATGTTTCTATATATAAGACTCAATTAACTAATTCATTAAGATTAAGAAAAATGATTAATTTAGTTGATAACAATAATTTTTTCTTAAATTTATAATTTTTTCAAAAATATCATTATCATTAATATTTCTCTTTCTTTTAGTGGTTTGTCAATACATTCTTTTTCTTCTTTTAATGAGAGATATTTTTAGTATAAAAATAATTAATAGAAGAAATATTATAAGTTGAGTCTTATAAAAAAGAATAAATATTATTTTAAATTTGGATCTTATAAATAAGACTAAAGAGAATGTATCATTACCTTTACTTTTGTCACTATTATCTAAATTTATACCCACAAGCTAACAATTTTTTTTCAAAAAGATTAATGCCATTAATATTTAAGTCTCCATCATAAACCCCATTATAATTTTCTTTCTTTATAACGGTGGTCGAGAACAAATATACAATGATACATCGATATTTCATATCACTATTCCTTTCTCCTATAAGTTTCCTATTGACAGACAAAAGTGGGTTCGCCTCCTTTGTGCTTTTAGATCTCAAAGTTTGGTTTTGATTATAACTAGTAGTTCACATCTCTTACTCTTCCTTTATCCTTAAACAATACGCTAGCCTAGGAATGACAAAAAGCACTTTAATAATATGAATGAATTTATGTAAGATATTCGATATACATAGTGGCCACTTGATATTAAATAAAGTGTGAAGCGGATGAATTAGATAATTTTGAATTAAATTATAATAAATAGGTTAAATAATGATTAACTCATTTGTGAATTATTAAAAATATAATAGAAAATTAGTTATAATAAATAGGTTAAATCCTCAAAATCATATACTGTTATTTTTTTTTTATTGAATTCTAATTCTCATTTTTTGTAGTCTTGTTTAAAAAGCAGTAGTACCTATTTTAATTAATGCTTTACTGTTATTTTTTTTATTGAATTCTAATTGTCATTTCTTGTGTTGCATGCTTACGTTATTTATTTACCATATTTAAGAAAATTGAAGAAAAGATATACAACGGAAATTTCTTATTCTATTTGAGTAAATAATGTTATTTTTATGTTTCTGGTTGTGGTTAAGTCATTTATTTTTCATGTTCACTTTAACAAAATTATTGAAAATAAGTTACCGACGAAAAAATTTGTCGATAATAACCCACAAGTGTATTTCCAATGGATATATTTATAGGAAATTTTCGCAGATATATATATCAGAAAGTTACGATAGACATTATCGACAGATATATCCGTCATAAATTATCGATGAATATAAAAGTCGGTCAAATAAAATTTCTTATGATTATTTTAGCAACGGATTTTAGTTGTCACAAATACACATTTTTTTTAGTGGTTTGATAAAAAGAAAGTTATTCGATTCATTCATTAACCATTTTTTTAGATAGATGTCTTTTTATTCATAAAGACAGATGTTTAATCACTTCATTTGTGTATATATATTACATTTTATTTAGTGACTAACCTTTTAGTTGGTCTTTTTTTGTACCTGTGTATGTTTCAAACGTTTGTAAGGAGGATTCTTTTCTCTTCTGTTTGGTACCGTTATATATATCATCCTTTTTTGAGGAGCAAAAATACATTTAATTTTTAAAAAATAAAATAGAGTTTAGTTTTTTATGTATATCGTTTTACTGAAATGTTTGTACAGTTTAGAATTCATCCTAAAAGACTTATACTCACTCAATGATATCCTTAATTAAATTAAATTACCCAAATCAATGAATTATAAATTAAATAATGTTGAATAATGGTATTCATAATTCTTCTTATAACAAATGATAATCCAATTCAACTAATTCATTAGTTTTATTTTCATAATTAGATTAATTGGTTGTGAATTTATAAATAAATGAATTGAATTGTCAACCCTAATTTAAAGTTTGAATACCAATAAGGTAACAGCTAGACATAACAACTATTTAGTATATTTGTGAATAAAATTTAAAAATTCTGTCAATTTATATGACAATTTAAAAGTATAAATTATATATAATATATTATATCATATTTAAAATAATTTATTAATATAATAATTCAATTTCAATTCTATTAGATAAAGACAAGACAAGCTTAGCTGCTTTAAGTATTAATATTTGCAATTACAATCTCACAAAGAAAAACAAAATAAACGGAAATGCAATATTTTAAATTGTGTTTGTGATCGATACTATTTTTTATTTTTTCTGAAAAATCTGTATTTGTGTGTCTGCGCGCATGCAAATAAAGGAGTTCAAGCCGGGAAAACATTAGACATAAAGACTCGAATAAAATCACCAAAATTTGAGCAAAAACAGAAACAAAAACTTTGAGAAGAGAGTTCATGGGACCCATGAAAAACTCAAGTAAAACATATTAATGAACATGCATTCAAAAAAAAGTATATTGAAAATATATGTTGTTAGCAGTACATATTGAAAATCACAATATATAATGATTTTTTTTTCATTTTAAATTCTTTAACTATATCTAAAGGCACTAATTAACATTTGTTATATATTAATTAAATATAATAAATAGATTTTAATGAATCCTACTAGTATATTGGAATTCTAATAGCTTGTCATTAACTAGACAACAAATCAGTAATAAATAAATGTATAATTAAAATGTAAGAGATTACTTTATCATGTAAATAAACTGTTTAAATATTTTATTATCTTATTTCTTTCTTGGTAATGGAAATATAAATTTCTTTGGAAATATATATTGACATATACTAATACTAATTATACACATAGTATAGTATATTATAACAGATGTTAAGTATTTCCTGAATCATCCTCAGAAGCATCCCTTAGGCCTTAGCTAAGATCTAACTTTACCTGTATTATAGAACTTATTTTCATTCTTAATGACATTTTTTTCATTCTTAATTAATGAATGTTAATCTCAGTTGAAATTTGTAAGACCATGTCACGTGGCAGCAGCATGGAATGGGAGCATGGTGGTCCTCACCTTGAGTGGGTCCTTGTCACCCATTTGTTTTTTATTTTCTGCTTTTTTAACGTTTTTTTCTGATTGATCAGTTGATATTTGATAATTCAACAATCATCTTATAAAACATTTTAAATATTGTCCCTCCCTGTAACATGTTCTGTCTTCAACTACCTACCACAACACAACGTAATCCACAAATTAAATATTTTCAATTTTCAAATCAAATTCGAACAGAACATTTTTTTTTTAAAGTACGAAGTGTCGAGATCGAAGCACCGTTTTGTTGTGTCCACGTCGTCCCTCTCTCTAAAGAATAAGGATCAAATCGTGGTACCTTGTTCATCCATGTGGTTAAAATAAAAAAGTAAATTATACTTAATCTTTTGTTTTTTTTTCTAAATTGTATATTATATTTCTCCTTTTTTTTTACCTTACCAAAGATTTTTTAATCATTTAATTCACATTACATCTAAATCTTTTCCTCCTAAACATCATTTAATAATTTAATAAAAAATAATCACATAACTTTTAATGAAAATTTATGTCTAAAATACTTTCATCTTAATCCTCAAAATCACATCTTCAGTTTTATAAACCCTTCTTTTTCGACAACTTATCTTCATTTACCACCATTACCTCCTCCTCTTTCTTCCACGATAACATTATTTATTTCTTCTCATAGTCATCCTTGTCCATCTACATGGCATCCAGGTGCACCCACTCCCGCTGGAGCAATCACCACCACGATAGCTACCGCCTCCACCATAGCCGCTATCGCCATTGCTATCGCCATATCTACCTCCATCACCTCCTATTTCCCCACTGTAGTTTTGGTCACCATCATCGTTGTGTTTGATTCTCTAGACACTGACGTCGTCAAGGTCAATGACATCAACTGTTTTGGCACGTCCATTAGAATTAGATTCAAGAGAGGAGTATTGAGTGCATTTTGAGAAAAAACAAAGAGAGTGCAAATGTAATTTACTTTAATGAACAATTTCGTCTACTCAAATATTTTAATTGGCGTTAGTCAACGACATTAACAGAATGAGTAAAAGTAATATATAAAATAAAAAGAATATTGGATGCAATTTGAGAAAAATATAAAGAAAATGCGAATGTAATTTAGTCAATAAAAGATAATAACTTATGTTTTTTACATTAATTCTTTTGATTTTTTAGTCGCAAATTAAGTCATTTATCAAAATTTTATTATAAATTAATTTTAATATTTTACTCTCAATGGAAAAAATGGTTAATCCATTCAATCTATATTGTAATATTGTTAATTTTATTGGTAAAACAAAAACTTAGCTTTTAATTTTTCAATTAATTTGATCCTTTTCGCTGACATTAAAATAGTCACAAGCTGCGGAATACTATCTGAAACTAATAAATAGTAGCCAATTATAATAGCTTTTGGTCCTATATCCACTCTCACAATACAACACTTGGGAGCTACAGCTTATAATAATTACTTGACAATCATAATTATAGTCAATATATTATGGACCTTGCAAATTCTATATAGTAAAAATAGAGAAAAATCTGAGGCCTAAGATAACCGCTTAGTTCGCCTTGCATTGTACACAGCCTTAATTATAAATCAACTAAAAGAGCTTAAGTCAGGAGGATACGTATTCCTCCAATCTTGAGATTAAAGGTGAAAGATCAATCTATAAATTAGAAAAAGAACTTAGTAAGGTACATGATTCTTCATCTTCGAGCCTATGAAAAAATAGGCAACATAATGAGCTATGAATCAACTAAAGAGCTTGAAGAATACAACAACAATACAATTTTTTCCTGAAAAGTTTGTCACGTGAACCTCACTAGTATAGGACTTTAGGATAGTGACTTCGTAAGGAAAAAAAATGGATGGCACATGTTGAGTTCAAAATATAAAAGAAAAATACTTTTCCTATAAAAACTACCTGCTCCCCATCCCACTCTACACCTCAAAACCTCGCTTTCTTTCATAATCTTCTAAACTATCCATTTTCTTTTGCATTTTAGGTTATTTTGCTATTTATTTATTTATGTTACTTTCTTTATTTTTTAATTATTTACTATGTTTTATTTATTTATTTACGGTTATATATTAAAATCAAAGTTTTATCTTAATTTTACTACCATGTCTAGTTAACAGCCAACACAATAAAAATGTTTCTATTACTATATAATCTCTCTATCTCTCTTTTTTTCCCTACACCTGAAGTCTTTATATATGTTTATATTTTATTTATATTATTTTAATAATAAATATATTTATAATATGTATTTAAAAATACATTTTTTACTGATATGTTTTTAAAAATACATAGAAAGTATATGATTAATACTTCTCGTTTAGTACAACACATAAACAATGGTGATAATAAATTTAAAATTTAACACAATATGAAAAAAACTTAAATGTTCTATTATTAGATCAATCCTAGTGATTTTAATTAAGTGTTTTATTTCATTCATAAATAATAACAAATGAATTTGTTTTTTTTTATAAATATTTATAATATTTTCTTAAGATCAAATACTCCTAAAAAAATACTTATATCATTTTCATATATGAAAGAATCAAAATAAACTCAATAAATGTGATTTTTCTTCTTCATGTATTATATTGAATATAATTTTTGACTAATAAAGTGTAAAGTGATATTTTTTACTCATAATATTAATAAAAAATATTAATCAATTTGACTGATGATTAATTTTTATAAAAAAACAAATTAATAACTTTTTTATTAAAATCATATTTTTCTTATTCACAAAATTTGAACAAGAAATTATTTAAAAAAATCATACTCATTAACACTTAAACTAATAACTTACTATTACGTAGACTAAAGACTTCTTTGTTAAATATAAGTGATGTTGTGAGTTTGTGTAAAATAAAAACTCCTAACATTAGTGTCATCATTTTTTTATATATAAAAAAGTAAATAGTAATAATGCATATATTCATGTAGTTGGCGCCTAAATTTCTGCCAATATAACAGTTTGTGAGCTACGTGGCAGTTAGTGGCACAGCCAGAGCAAAGATAAAGCTGATAAGTGGTAACTCCGTTTCTTGCCAACGCCATTGCTACCTGGTCTCAGTTCAGGGGTCGCCACGTAGGACAACATGCCCCTTCTTCATATTTTCACTCTGCCACCTCATCATCAATCAATTTAAAATTTGAAAACAAAAAAACCCCAATTTCCACATTCTATTTCTAACTCATACCCAAAAAAGGTTAAATGCATTGGGGATTTGGGGAGCGAAAATAGGTGCGATATTCATAAAAAAGGGGAAAATAAATATAAAAGTGTTTTGAGGGTCCGGAAATTGCTGGCATCAGAGGAGGGAAAGGGAGAGACTGAGAGTCTCTCTCTTTGTCCTAAAACCCTGTCCTCTCTTTCTTTCTCTAAACTTTTTTTTTTCCTTCTCTCTCCATCCGATTTCATTCACGATTCTCTCTCTCTCTCTTCATTTTTTTGTCTCCTTCCTCGATCTGCAACCAGCAACAACAACACGCGTTGCGTGTCACTGCTCTCTCTCTTCTATCCTTTCCCAGTTTTTGCTGCATTGCTACGTTCGTTTACGTTTTTCGACATGAACGGGCCCCTCCCGTTCGGTGCGTGCGTTTTTTCTTTTTTCTCTCTCTCCCTCTCTCCCTTGTGATTTTGAATTTTCTTTTTCTAACTGCTTTGGTTTGTGGGAACTCTGGAAAATGTTTTTCTATTCAATTTGGTGGATTTGGTTGCACTGAATCTTCAATTCGCTGGCACTGTTGATAATGTTGATAATTGGTTACGCCTCTAGCTGGATCATTATTGTTGTTAGGAAAATTTTTGAAAAAGAAAATAATAATTAAAAAAGGTGAAAGACGTTGGTTTCACTTTCTCTCAGCTTATTTGAGCGTTTCTTTTTTTGGTTCCAGACATTGTGATGTAGCATTGCATTTCGTGTTTAGCTCCTTGATTTGGATTCTCGGACTTCTCATACCTGGGAAAGGAACTAGTGTGTAACAGGATCTCGGGTTTCTTTGCTCTCTTTTTTTCTTATTAATTTAATATTGTCATTATTGTAATTATTCTCGTCTTAGTTTATAGATTTTTTTATTATAAAAAAAGTATGATGTCGAGGAATCACATGAAATTGAATTTTAGCTGGAATGGTATATTTTTTTTTTTGGTTTCACATTTTAATGTTTGCGTGAGTTTAGATTTCTTAGGATTAAGTTATTTGCGTTTTTGATTTATTTTGCTTATGCAAATTCAATAGATACATCCAATCAGCAGTGTTTATTTGCTCAAGTCAATAATTCTTTGTATGTGTATGTGTTGTTAGGTTTAATGAGAAGAAATTGAGGACAAGGAGCAGTTAGATGGTTCCAAAGATTTTGGTTTCCTTGTTGGTGGGTATGTGTTGTGTAAGTTAAATATAACTTTAGTTTGAGCTGAATTCTGGTTAAATGACACGGGGGAGGATAAGGGCGAGGCTCCGGAGGAGCCATCTTTACACATTTGGTTGCCTTAAGCCTTCTACCACTGAGGAGGCACCTCATCCACTTCAAGGTCCCGGGTTCTCGCGAACTGTGTATTGCAACCAGCCTCTACTTCATGACAAGAAGCCTGTATTGTACTGCAAAAATGATATATCCACGACCAAGTACAATGTTATTACGTTTTTCCCCAAGGCACTCTTTGAACAATTTCGTAGGGTTGCTAATATATACTTCCTTTTGGCTGCATGTCTGTCAGCCTCTCCGATTTCTCCTTTCAGCCCACTGAGCATGATTGCTCCTTTGGCATTTGTTGTGGGGCTTAGTATGGCGAAGGAAGCATTGGAAGATTCGCGCAGGTTCCTTCAGGATGTCAAAGTTAATCGCTGGAAGGTTAATCGCCATAAAGGGGATGGTGTTTTTAGTCCCAGGTCGTGGCAGAACATTATGGTTGGGGATGTGGTCAAAGTGAACAAGGATCAATTTTTTCCAGCTGATTTGCTTCTCCTGTCATCGAGTTATGAGGATGGGATTTGCTATGTGGAGACTATGAATTTAGATGGTGAGACCAACTTGAAGGTGAAAAGATCACTGGAGACCACCATGACTCTAGATAATGATGAAGTTTTTAAAGATTTCACTGGAACAATACGTTGTGAAGACCCAAACCCCAATCTTTACACGTTTGTTGGAAACTTAGAGTACGAGCGCCTGATTTATCCTCTTGATCCTAGTCAAATTCTTCTCCGAGATTCTAAGCTCAGGAACACTGATTACATCTATGGGGTGGCCATTTTCACTGGTCATGACAGCAAAGTCATGCAGAATTCCACAAAATCCCCTTCAAAAAGAAGCACAATAGAAAAGAAGATGGATTATATCATATACACCCTCTTCACTGTCCTTATTTTGATATCTGTTATTAGTTCCATAGGATTTATCTTCAAGACCAAGTACCAAGCCCCAAAGTGGTGGTATTTACGTCCTGACAATATTGAATATCAGTATGATCCCAACAAAGTTGGACTGGCTGGAATGAGTCATCTGATTACTGCACTTATTCTTTATGGATATTTGATACCCATCTCACTTTATGTTTCCATTGAGGTTGTAAAGGTTTTACAGGCAACCTTCATCAACCAAGACATTCAAATGTATGATGAAGAAACTGGGACTCCAGCCGATGCGCGGACATCAAATTTGAATGAAGAGTTGGGTCAGGTAGATACTATCCTGTCAGATAAAACTGGAACTTTGACCTGTAACCAGATGGACTTTTTGAAGTGCTCCATTGCGGGTACTGCATATGGTGTGCGCTCCACTGAAGTTGAAGTTGCTGCAGCAAAGCAGATGGCTTCTGATCATGAGGACCAGGATTCAGATCTCTCCAATTTCCCCATGCCTAAGAGTAAAGCGCACGTTTCATGGGATAATGTTAGAAAAGCTGAAGAAATTGAACTGGAGACTGTTGTTACTTCCAAAGGAGATGAGGATCAAAAGCATGCCATAAAGGGATTTGGTTTTGAAGATGACCGCCTCATGAACTGTAATTGGTTGACAGAGCCCAATGCGGATGACCTTTTGATGTTCTTTCGAATATTAGCAGTTTGCCACACTGCCATTCCTGAGCTGAATGAGGAGACTGGTGTTTATACATATGAAGCTGAGTCACCTGATGAAGGGGCTTTTCTTGTAGCAGCAAGAGAATTTGGCTTTGAGTTTTGCAGAAGGACTCAGTCAAGTATTTTCATACATGAAAGATTTTCTGCTTCTGGGCAAGTGGTTGAAAGGTAACCATTCACAAAAACTCTTATGTTCTTCTATGCCCCCTCCGTGGTCAGTCTGCGTCAGAGTTCCAAATATTTGCCTTTTCTTTTTAATTCTTTCAAACGATGTATCCTCTATTTATGTACTTTTGTGTGAATTCTACAGAGAGTACAAACTTTTGAATCTGCTGGATTTCACTAGTAAAAGAAAGCGTATGTCAGTGATTGTGCGTGATGAGGAGGGCAGTTTTCTTCTTCTTTGCAAAGGAGCTGACAGGTTAGCTTGCAGAATCTGTTATTCTTGGCTGATACTGTGATTCCTATAGTACTCATTACTGACAGCTGAACTTATGGTTGTTAATCACCAATAGGTCCTATATCTCAAAATTTATGTTAGAATAAAGGAAATTGAAATCACATTCAAACTTATGGTGTTTAAACTTGTTTACCACTATTATACAAAATAATCACTGTAATTTCCTGCTTCCAAAGAAAGAAGCCTGCTAAAACACACTCAAATCCACATGAATGCTCATAGAGATATTTCCAACATCTCTCTTTAAACTTTGACATCCATTCTTTTATTGCTTGGTTTTACAGTATCATATTTGATCGATTGTCAAAGAATGGAAAAAATTATTTGGAGGCTACTACCAGACATCTAAATGAATACGGAGAAGCTGGTTTGAGAACACTAGCCCTGGCTTATAGAAAGCTTGATGAGCAAGAATACACTGCTTGGAACAATGAATTTCAGAAAGCCAAAGCAGCTGTTGGGGCAGACAGAGATTCAATGCTTGAGCGGGTATCAGATATGATGGAGAAAGAGTTGATTCTTGTTGGGGCTACTGCTGTGGAAGACAAACTGCAGAAAGGGGTGGGCCTTATCATTCTTTATAGTCGATATATATGCTGTTTTTTCTGCTTCAAATATTCAACCTAATTCAATTTTTTGTTCTCTGCAGGTTCCCCAGTGTATTGATAATCTTGCTCAAGCTGGTCTCAAGATCTGGGTGTTGACAGGGGATAAGATGGAAACGGCAATCAACATTGGGTCTGTCTACCACAAATCATTTGAACTCATGAAACTATTCCATTTCTGTTTTAAATAATGAAGGTTTAACTTGTTCAAAAATGGCTCTGTAAAAAGTCTGATGAAACTGTTTTTTCCTTGGTATAGATTTGCTTGCAGTTTGCTTCGACAGGGTATGAAGCAGATCTGTATAACTACTCCTGTTACAGATTCAGTAGCCACTGATGTCAAACAGGTACCTTTTTTTTCATTGAGAAAGAGTAAAGGAGTTTACTTTATGAACTTGAGTTTCATCTGATGTTAGGCCTAGTTCTTTGTTTTAACACCCCAGGCCATCAAGGACAACATTTTAAATCAAATCACCAATGGTTCCCAAATGATAAAACTGGAGAAGGATCCTCATGCTGCATTTGCATTAATTATTGATGGGAAAACTCTGACATATGCTCTAGAAGATGATATGAAGCTCCTATTTTTGGGATTGGCTGTTGATTGTGCATCTGTCATCTGCTGTCGTGTGTCTCCCAAGCAAAAGGCATTGGTAAGGACCTTTTACCTTTTTCAGTTGTGATTTTTAGGTTTTCTTCTAATACTTTATGATGCATTTATGTAGTTGATTATTAGAGTTAAATCTGTGCATGACTAATCACATGGATCCATCTTAGCTAGATAGGAAAAATTAGATCTAGTTAAATTCAGATGAACCCATGAGTTTAGTTATGCACAATAATCTTTGCATCACTTGTGTATGTAGCATTTTTCTAATCTCTGTTGATATATCAACTGTGAGAAATAACCTTGCGACCTGTGTGCTGTTTTATGATCTCCTATTTCCTTAATCTTTTGGTGTCAGGTAACCAGGTTAGTGAAACAAGGTTCTGGGAAGACTACTCTAGCAATAGGTGATGGTGCAAATGATGTTGGCATGATTCAAGAAGCAGATATTGGTGTTGGAATCAGTGGGGTTGAAGGTATGCAGGTCAGTGGCTTACATGACTGGCTCTTAAGCAAAATGATGTCACATAAAACTATCATTGTGAATGATGGTTTGATTTTAGCATTTAATATTGCAAGTTGCAATGCCATATGTGTTATGTTTCATATCAACGTGAATATCAAAATCAACAACACCTTTAACCCAAGTTAATTGGGATCGGTGGTAGATGAACCCAATGATAAATCGAAAATAAGACAAACAAGAGAAATAAACCCTAAAATAAACGAAGGGTGAAAGGAAGAAGGGAGAAAAGAGGAGGAAAATGACTAAAACAAGGGAACGACTGGAACATAGAACTACTAATGAGTTTAACCCTCCACCAAGTTTATAGCTTTTCTCCACTTTATCCTAAGACATACTGTCCGCCAATCTATATCCTACTCCATTAGGTCTTGTTTCACAACCTTTCCCCAGGTAAATTTCGGTCGACCTCTACCTCTATTTGTGTCGAGCTCTTGGTAACAAACTCTTGTTCTTACGGGAGCATCCAGTGACCGTCTCATAACGTGCCCAAACCACCTCAATCTATGCTCCCTCATCTTTTCACATACTGGTACCACTGATACCTTTCATCGAATATCCTCATTTCTTATCTTATCCATCTTCGTATATCCACACATCCACCTTAACATCCTCATTTCTGCTATCCCTATTTTATGTTTATGTTGCCTCTGTGCTGGCCAGCATTCTGCTCCATATAGCATTGCCGATCTTACAGCTGTTCTATAAAATTTTCCTTTTAGCTTAAGTGAAATTTTGCGGTCACACAAAAATCCCGATGCACTCCACCATTTCATCCACCCTGCTCTAATTCTGTGATTTACATTCTCATCAATCTCACCACCTTTTTGCAACATTGATCCCAAGTATCTAAAAACATATTTCTTGGGTACCTCTTGACTAAGTAGATGCACTGTGTCTTGATCACCATCTCTTACCCACGAAAACTCACACTTCATATACTCCGTCTTGCACTTGCTTATCGTGAATCCTTTAGACTCCAAAGTGTTTCTCCACAATTCTAATTTCCTATTAACACCATCTTTGGTTTCATCAATAAGCACGATATCATCTGCAAAAAGCATACACCACGACACTTTCTCTTGAATATCTTTTGTAGTTCATCCATCACTAAGGCAAAGAGATAAGGACTAAGAGCTGAACCTTGGTGAATACCTACCGTGATAGGGAAATACCTTGATGTTTCATTACAGGCTTTTACACATGTGGTAGTCCCATCATACATATCCTTGATAGCATTTATCTTTTTCTTCTCAAGAGTCTACCATAAGACTTCTCTTGGAACTCTATCATATGCTTTCTCAAGATCTATGAACACCATATGTAAGTCTTTCTTCTTTTCCCTATATCTTTCTATTTATTGTTTCATCAAGAAAATAGCTTACATGATACATCTTCTTGACATAAATCCAAATTGATTTACGGACACCTTGGTCTCCCTCCTTAGGCGATGTTCGATAACTCTCTCTCACAACTTCATAATATGGTTCATAAGCTTGATGCATCTATAGTTTGAACAATTTTGGATATTTCCCTTGTTTTTGTAAATAGGCACAATTATACTTTTCCTCCAAGCATCAGACATTTTATTTGTTTGAAGAATTCTATTAAAAAGATTGGTCAACCATTTTATTGTCACATCTCCCAAGCTCCTCCACACTTCAATAGGAACGTCATTAGGTCCCAAAGATAAGAACCTCATGCTTATTTTTGCTTGTTTTGGCTTTGTTTTCAAGCTAGACTTTGAACCAGGCTTCTTGTCAAGCCTTTCTATTAGCCATCTTGTGATCATAGTGCTAATCTGTATTTAAATTTTACTAACTTGTTGTACTTCATGTAAGATATTTTGAATTGGCCACATTCTTTGGTTCATTATGATTTTCAATTTCCATCATTAATCTCATGTAGAATATAGTTCGGTCAGAAACTATAATTGGCCCATGTACGCTCGTTAATTGTCATTTTCATACTTCCAAGTCAACAAATATGCACATTGTGTTTTTCTGTTTGGAATCATGTAAAATTTGTAGACTCAAGCCTGCAACTCCTTTCCAGGCAGTGATGGCTAGTGACTTTGCGATTGCCCAATTTCGATTTTTGGAGAGGCTCCTGGTAGTCCATGGACATTGGTGTTACAAGAGAATTGCACAAATGGTAATTCACTAATAACCACCTTAATCATTATTCTCACACGTTGGATGCCTTGCCTATAATTTCTTGTGTACTGTGTATCCTTTGCATGTATAGAGAATCATGTAATAATTTTTAGCAATTTGGATCTTTCTATAATGAATTGATTCGTGTATTTATTTTCTAAAATTTTCTGTTATGCATGCAGATATGTTATTTCTTCTACAAGAACATTACATTTGGCCTCACCATATTCTATTTTGAGGCCTTCACTGGCTTCTCTGGTCAATCGGTTTATGATGACTGGTACATGATATTGTTCAATGTTGTTCTGACATCATTACCTGTCATTTCACTCGGTGTTTTTGAACAAGATGTTCCGTCAGAAGTTTGTTTACAGGTTTGTTCTCTTGAAATGTCTTCAATGTGTTTTTGAATAATCCAACCTATTGATGAGCTGTTGGCTGTTGTGCTTTCCAGTTTCCTGCACTATATCAACAAGGACCCAAGAATTTGTTCTTTGACTGGTATAGAATATTGGGGTGGATGGGCAACGGTCTCTATTCCTCCCTCATCATCTTCTTCCTCATCATCACCATCTTCTACGACCAAGCATTCCGTGCGGATGGCCAGGTAGCTGACATGGCTGCTGTTGGGACCACTATGTTCACTTGCATCATCTGGACTGTCAACTGTCAGATTGCTCTTACAATGAGCCACTTTACATGGATTCAGCACCTGTTTGTATGGGGTAGCATAGCCACTTGGTACATCTTTCTCTCCTTGTATGGAATGCTCTCTCCAGAATATTCCAAGAGTGCCTACCAAATACTGGTTGAATCTCTTGGTCCCGCACCCATTTACTGGGTAACAACCCTTTTAGTTACAGTGACGTGCAATCTACCTTATTTTGCCCACATATCCTTCCAAAGATGTTTCAATCCCATGGATCATCACATTATCCAAGAAATCAAGTACTACAAAAAGGATATTGAGGATCAACACATGTGGACAAGAGAACGTTCTAAGGCCAGACAGGAAACCAAGATTGGGTTCACTGCAAGAGTGGAAGCAAAGATCAGGCAACTGAAGGGAAGACTGCAGAAGAAGCAATCTACCTTGGCTATTTCATCCCCATCGTGACACTATACATAAGTTAACAGTTTTGGGTATTTTTAGGGTTTGCTTATATTGTTTGATTTAAGTGGGGGTGAATTAAGGTCCCCATTCAACGGAAAAGCATGGAAGCTGCTGTATGTAACATATTTACGTAGAAGTGTCAGTGTGTAATTCTCTTACCACATGGTTGTCATTCAATTGACCTTGAAAATATGAAAGTTAAGTTGTATTACTATTTTTCTTTTCTTTCCTTGGGATAGGGGTTGTTAAATAGTTTTATTTAGTTAGAACTTCTAGTTCCCAAATTTTCTCCCAAAAAGGATGAAACCCATTGTTTATTAATTATACTATTCAAATTCTTTGCATATTGACTCTATCATATACATTAATTTCCTTTGGGTGGGTGGAGGGTATGGGTATATTTCTATAATTTAAGTTGTCGTGGTCGAATTAAAATGTTCAGGATACAAGTTGTGTAGGAAAATATCATTAAGAGGCCTAACCCAACGTTACAATGTCAATAAACTTGACTTGAACCATGGAAGCCTTCCTATTTTCAAATGGTGAAAGCACAAACTGAAATTCTAGGACATCATTAGTCCAAGATCCCCATAAACATTAAATAATTATGCAAGCATAACAATAATGATAAGCATTCGAATATTTTCTCTCTCCCGTTACTTTTCCAAAACAGTAAGTAGCCAATAAAAAAATCATGAAAATGAGCAGTTTTCATCGGTTAAAATTTTTAAATTTTGAAACTTGAATCACACGGTAAAGGAGGAAGCATGAACAGAAATAGTATATTCTCCAAATGAAGAGAAGGAAGTAAGGATGGCTCGTTTGCCCGAGATCCGAAAATGAGCGAAATAAACAGTAAAAAAAAATGAGACTTACACTTTTATTTTAATTTAAAAAGTTCACTCTTAATTGACTCTCATTATTTATGTTCTCTCTACCGAAACCTAAACGACGAAACAAAAATCCAAAACAACGTCGTTTCAACAATCAAAACAAAAACATGAAAGCGCGAGGAGGAGGGTAAGTGAGAGCATGTGTGTGAAGAGTGAAGACAACGATCATTCTCACTCTCTTTCTCTGTCCCCTGTTCTTCGTCGTCTCCGTTTTCTTTTATCCGTTTCTGTTTTTCCAATTTTGCCCTCCGCTTTTTCCCTATTTCCCAATTTTGCCCTCTTCTTCTTCTACCATGACCTACTTGAAGTGGTAGCTCGAGTCCGTGTTCACCTTTTCCAATTCCCAATTTCAATTTCCCAAACTTCGTAGGGTTTCCGTCGAATAATGGAACCTCGAGTTGGGAACAAGTTCCGTCTCGGTCGGAAAATTGGTAGCGGATCTTTCGGAGAGATCTATCTCGGTGCGCTCTGCTTCAACTTGCTTTTCGCTTTTGCATTTTTACTGCGGAATTTCTTATATTTCGTTAATTTGGTGTATCCATTTTGCTTATGTTGTTGCAGGAACTAATATTCAGACTAATGAAGAGGTTGCGGTTAAGCTTGTGAGTTTTCGGACCTACGACCTACCCTAATTTGAAAAAAAAGTTTTTATTTTTATTTTTAATGTTTGCTAATTTCAAATGTTCTCTTTGGTTGCTGAGAAAATTTGCGAAGTTGAAGAATTTAGTTACGGGAATTGGAATGTTTTCAGTGATATTGAAATGATGAATAGTAAGAAATAGTTGTAGAGTGAGATTGGAGCTATGGGATATTGAATATCTTTGGGTGTGCTTTTAGTTTGTTTTCTAACACTGGACTCGGTTGGTCGATTTTTGCTCTTCAAGTGCTCGACAGTTGAATTTTTGTGTTTCTTTCTGCTGCAAAGTTGAAATAGAGTGCCGGTCTGGAGGTGTTTAATTAGATGTTTTGTTTTCGTTTTGATTCAGGAAAGTGTCAAAACCAAGCATCCTCAATTGTTGTATGAATCGAAGCTGTATAAAATACTGCAGGGAGGAAGTAATCTCTCGCGTCTTGATGAATTTGTGTGTTTTGGAAATTTTTATTTTTTTGTTGATTTTGTGATACTCACTCAGCTTACATGTTTTTGGTTGGCCATCTTCTATTTGGCAGACGGGATTCCAAATGTGAAATGGTATGGTGTTGAAGGAGAGTACAATGTGCTCGTGATGGATTTACTTGGCCCTAGCCTTGAGGATTTATTCAACTTCTGCAGTCGGAAATTGTCTCTCAAAACTGTTCTTATGCTTGCTGATCAGATGGTAGGTTTTCGCACATTGTGTAGACATCCTTCTTAATTCTTATTTACTGCCACTGATTTTCTTTAAATGTCTTGAACCATATGCAGCTAAATCGAGTTGAATTTGTTCATTCCAAATCATTTTTACATCGCGACATCAAGCCAGACAACTTCCTCATGGGTTTAGGGAGGCGTGCAAATCAAGTATGTGCTTAATTGTTGGTTTTCTTCAACGTTATTTTTTTTTTCTATCATCTCCTATAATTGATGTATCCTTTTCAAATTTGCCTCCTTTTAGGTGTATATCATTGACTTTGGCCTTGCTAAGAAATATAGAGACACCACTACGCATCAGCATATTCCTTACAGGTACTTTTATGACATCTTTACTTTTATCTGATTTTATTCAATGTGGTTCGTGAAGTTCAATTTCAAACTGGTTTCAACTTTTAGGAATTGGGACCAGTATCTATTATTATGGGAAATCCTATATCAGGATGTTATAAAGTTGTTAGCTATTTATGTGAGTAACTTACTATATAGTGGGAGTTTTCTTTGAATAGGAGCTTCAAAATTGATGTCACTTAAAGATGTGAAACTGAGTTGGCTTGCACTGGAACTATCTATGCTTTTGTGTTTCAAATATTAATGCCATTTTATGTCCTTGCAATTTGTGAATGTGTTTCTTTAATCAATCATGACTCATTATTATTACTTACATGAGTTGTTTGAGTAGTTTCTCTGCAATGATTTGTAATCAGTCTTTATTTTTTATTTCTGTAGCATCAATTTACATAGTCTTTTGAATTATTCTTGTAAAGATCAAGATAGAACTTGATTTTTGTGACTCTTTGTCATTCTGTACTTTCATGATTTTCTGTAAATTTGACTTCCTTCTAATCTTTTGTAGAGAGAACAAGAATTTGACTGGAACTGCTAGGTATGCTAGTATGAATACTCATCTAGGAATTGGTATGCTCGTATGTCTCTTGATAAATACCCTTTCTTATTTTTTTGTTGAATACCATTGATATGGAACTAAAAATGTCATTTTCATGCTTTGATAGAGCAAAGCCGTAGGGATGATTTAGAGTCACTTGGATATGTTCTTATGTACTTTTTAAGAGGAAGGTAGTTAGCCTCTCTCCTTTGTTATTTAATTTATGATTTTTATCACCTACTATTTTTTTATTTGGTAGTTCTGCAGTCTGCCTTGGCAGGGATTGAAAGCTGGTACTAAGAAGCAGAAGTATGAGAAGATTAGTGAGAAGAAAGTTTCTACTTCTATTGAGGTTTGATTGTGTGATGAAGTTTTTTGTTGCATATCATATATGCCCATATTTTGTTTTTAAATTTGTGTCTAATTGTGGTTTGCTTCTTTGTTAGTCTCTTTGTCGTGGCTATCCCTCAGAATTTGCTTCATACTTCCATTACTGCCGGTCACTGAGGTTTGATGATAAACCAGATTATGCTTATTTGAAAAGACTTCTACGTGATCTTTTCATTCGTGAAGGTTTGAGCCTTGTTCTTTAATTTATATTTTATATTGGGATGTGCTAAGTACTATGCTCCTTGGTAAAAATATTTTAGGGACCAGATGGCTATGCTTTTATATTCCCTATTTTATGTTGTTGACTTCTTGCACCAGGATTCCAGTTTGATTATGTCTTTGATTGGACCATTTTGAAATATCAGCAATCTTCAAGTGCCACTGCCCCTGCCCGTGCTATTGTAAGTGATAGCATGCTATCTTATTGTATTAGCTGATTGATTGTTGAGATTAGGTTATTTTAGTGGAAGTGACATTTGCAGGGTCCTTTTGATGAGGGATGAAGATGTAAGTGAAAGATGGTTAGACTATTTTAACAATCTTTTTAATGAGAATGGTGACAAGAGTGAGATGGTTTTGGAGGACGTTTTTGATGATCTGAATAGAAGATTTGTACGCAAAATTAATACACATGAGATTAAGGAGGTTTTAAAGAGGATGAAGAATAATAAAGCGTTGGGACCTGATGACGTCCCTATTGAAGTGTGGAGGGGCTTGGGAGATGTGGCAATAAAATGATTGACTAATCTTTTTAATAAGATTCTTCAAACAAACAAGATGTCTGATGCTTGGAGGAAAAGTATGCTTGTGCCTATTTACAAAAACAAGGGAGATATCCAGAATTGTTCAAACTATAGAGGCATCAAGCTCATGAGCCATACTATGAAGTTGTGGGAGAGAGTTATTGAACATCGCCTAAGGAGGGAGACCAAGGTTTCAGTAAATCAATTTGGATTTATGCCAGAAAGATGTACCATGGAAGCTATTTTCTTGATGAGACAATTAATGGAAAGGTATAGGGAAAGGAAGAAAGACTTACATATGGTGTTCATAGATCTTGAGAAAGCATATGATAGAGTCCCAAGAGAAGTCTTATGGTGGACTCTTGAGAAGAAAAAGGTAGCATTAAAGTACGTTAATACAATCAAGGATATGTATGATGGGGCTACCACATGTGTGAAATCCTGTAATGGAACATCAAGGTATTTTCCTATCACGGTAGGTGTCCACCAAGGTTCAGCTCTTAGACCTTATCTTTTTACCTTAGTGATGGATGAACTGACGAGAGATATTCAAGAGGAGGTGCCATGGTGTATGTTTTTTGCAGATGATATCGTACTTATTGATGAGATCAAAGATGGCGTGAATAGGAAATTGGAATTGTGGAGAAGCACTTTGGAATCTAAAGGATTCAAGATAAGCAAAAGCAAGATAGAATATATGAAGTGTGAGTTTTCGCGGGATAAGGATGGTGATCAAGACACAGTGCATTTACTTGATCAAGAGGTACTCAGAAAAAATGTTTTTAGATATTTGGGATCAATGTTGCAAAAGGTGGTGAGATCGATGAGGATGTAAGTCATAGAATTAGAGCAGGGTGGATGAAATGGCGGAGTGCATCGGGGTTTTTTGTGTGACCGCAAGATTTCCCTTAAGCTAAAAGGAAAATTCTATAGAACGGCTGTTAGACCGGCAATGCTATATGGTGCGGAATGCTGGCCAGCACATAGGCAGCATGAACATAAAATAGGGGTAGCGGAAATGAGGATGTTAAGGTGAATGTGTGGATATACGAAGATGGATAAGATAAGAAATGAGGATATTCGACGAAAGGTATCAGTGATACCGGTATGTGAAAAGATGAGGGAACATAGATTGAGATGGTTTGGGCACGTTATGAGACGGCCACTGGATGCTCCTGTTAGAACAAGAGTTTGTTACCAAGAGCTAGACACATAGAAAGGTAGGGGTCGACCGAAACTTACCTGGGGAAAGGTAGTTAAACAAGACCTAATGAAGTGGGATATAGATTGGCGGACGGTATGTCTTAGGACGGAGTGGAGAAAAACGATAAACTTGGTGGAGGGTTAAACCCATTAGTAACTCTATGTTCCAGTCGTTCCCTTGTTTTTAGTCATTCTCCTCCTCTTTTCTCCCTTCTTCCTCTCACCATTCTGTTTTTAGTCTTTTTTTTTCTCATTTGTTTTATTTTCGATTTATCATTGGGTTCATCTACCACCGACCCCAATTAACTTGGGTTAAAGGTGTTGTTGATGTTGATGTTGATGACATTTGCAGGGTCCTGCTGTTGGACCAAGTTCAGGTATGCCACCACTGGCTTCAAATGGTGATGGACAGATAGGTATAGTCTTTGTTTTTGCCTCACATCTCTGATCTATCATTTATTCACCTTGATTGAGATAGAATGTGGTGTCATACCATTCAATAATCTGTCAGCTATTATATGATGCCTTTTTTTATCCTTTATAGTTTGTCATTTGACTCATCCTTTTCATGCTTTGTTGATATGTAACTCTTGCAATTTTTTAATGGGGGAACTTCTATGTAGGTGGAGAGGATGGTAATGGTAGGCCTACTAATTGGTCTTCATCAGATCCTACTCGTAGGCGAAACTCTGGACCTATTGCTAATGATGGAATCTTATCTAGACAAAAAGGCCCAGTTACATATGACTCAACTGGATCTAAAGATGCTATGGTGCGTGCATTTATTTGTGAATTGATTATTATCTGTGCCATGATGACAGCATATTTCTTGCAAAAAGTTCTGTTCTTTAGGAAATTAGTTTTCATGTTACTTACGAATCTCTGTGCATGGTTTATCAGTTGTCAAGTTCTAATTTCTTCCGGTCAAGTGGAACTGCAAGGCGAGGTGCTGTCTCAGGCAACCGTGATGTAGTTGGCAGTGAGACTGAGGCCTCTCGTACTCTGATTCTGGATTCAAGTCAGGGAGCACTTCGTAAAATTCCTACCCCTGGTGCTCAGAGAAGTTCAGCTATCATGTCATCTGAGCACAACCGAACATCCTCTGGCAGAAACACATCCAACATAAAGAATTTGGAGACAACTCTTAGAGGTATTGAGGGCCTGCATTTCAATGACGAGAGGGTACATTATTAGCAGCTACCACTCTCAAATTCTCGGTCACCTTTCTTCTTTGTAAATTCTAAAAGTTTTATACTCTTTTTGACGAACTAAGGAGTGGAATGTTTTCTATGCATTGTGTTGAAGAAAAGCTGCAAACAATTTGGGAATTATCCCTCATAAGTATACAATAAAGAACATGTCTATAGGCAGCTTCCTAACTAAACTGGCCTTGTAAAAGGCTTCTGTTCATACAGTGTACTACTGACAAATGTTTTTCTTCACCTTTACAATCGTTTTCTCTGATTGCTTCGATAATTAGTCATGTTTGTTTCTTGCTTTTTTAGCCTACATTTTGAGAATAAACATATCATATCATTGGCGAACTATTAGTAGGGGAAGTGTAAGATTTTGCGAGCAAGACGGGGTTGTGTGGCTTTAATATCAAGGTTTTAAATTATTGCTTTGAATAACCACTGGTTTTTAATTGCTCTGATCCTTATGTGATATGGTCGGTTGTATTTGTCGTAGTGGCGGCACTAATAGAAAATAAAAGAGGAAAAAAACAGCTTGTATTAAGAGGCACCACAAATTGGGTCTAAAGCCACAAAATTTTAATTTAACAATCACGAATAATTTAACCGATTCTTACTGCATATTAAGAGGTACTAATATAAATTTCACCGATTTTTACTGCATATTTTAATTTTATAATATAAATTAAAATATGCAGTAAAAATCGGTGAAATTCATATAATGAACTAAATGAGCTGGATGGATCATGTTTCTTAAAAGACATTCGAAAACGGAAGCATGATCTTGGGATGAGTTTAAGGCCAACATTTTTGTATCTATGGATTCGTAAAAACAGTCTCCGTGTTACAACCAAGCTGCTTATATATATATATATATATATATATATATATATATATATATGAATTTAATTGAAATGTTTTCACTGTATATTTTTCTTTTTATATTGTTTGCTTAGTCGGGTTTAGTAAAATTGTTGAGTTCAATATTAATTTATACTGACAGGAAATTCAAACACAATTTAAGGTATTGATAAATTTATTAACTTTTAAAATAATTATTTTAAAATAAGATGAAGGGTGTGTGAGTGAAATTACTCACTGTCCAACTTTTTGTAAAATAGTTGGATATAACCATGAAACTTTTAATAGTACAGATTGCGAGGACATAAAAAGTTAATAAAGTATTGAATAACAATTCCTTCTTAAAGTATAATTAAGAACCAAAAGTTCTAAGCAGGATTCAGAATTCGAAACGAAACCATTGCCTACAGAAATATTTGCTCATGAATTCACCACCAGGCCATAATAATTTTTTTTATAAACATAATTATTGATTAATATATTTTTTAACAAATATTTTAACTCAAATGCAATCACAATAACATCATTAACATATTTTTTAAAATTTGATTAATTATCTTATTATTGCTTGTAAGTTATTTATTTTAGATGTTACATATTTATATAGAATGAGATTAATTGTTCTCGATCTATTCTACATATTGAACACTTCCAGCTAATTTTAAAAGTATTCCAACTCTTAATCTTGAAAGTGCTCTAATTCCAACTCTAACTCCCACTCAAAGTGCTTCAACTCCTAATGTTGTGAATGAATTTTACATATAATTGATTAATTATTGTTAAATTATATCATCCATAACTAGTCACTATTTATAATTGTTGTAGAAAACAAGCTTCATACATCTACCATTGTCAACTGTGTTTAGACTACCTCCAATTATGTCTTCAACACCAATTTGAATTATATTCTTAGATATACCATCTCATAGGATGAACCAACCGAATTACATAAGTTTCCAACCCACACCATGGTTGTCCCACTGTCAAGATTTGACAAAGTAAAATATGATATATGCTTATCTTTTGTTTATAATAGATTATGACTAACTATTATAATTTGGATAAATTTGTAATGATTGGTATGCTGTTAAAGTGTTTACTTTGTACATTTGTCGAATGGTTATTTTGGAAAATTTATATTGTGACAGTATTAGGTAAATTATGTTTCATTTTTTTAAGGATTAACTTAATAGTTGTCCATTTTTGTTTGAGTATCATATTTTAGATAAAGTATTATCACATTAAAAATTTCATAGCAACAGACAGATTATGTTCAATATTATATTTATTATTATGTTGTTCTAATTTATGTTTGCTTCTCCATTTTTTAAGTGTTTATTGTAATGTTATGCTTGCAATGATTAAAAAAAGGGGAGAAAGATAAAGATTAAATTATGTTTTATCCTTAAATGAAACAAAATTTGGGATCCAAAAAATTAGTACAATGGTAACTTACACATATTCATATTGACAATCACTTTTGTAATATTTTCGATCCTCTGTCATGTAAACTTTTTTGTTAACGGACGGAAGTTAACAGATAAATGGATTTGTCGCACTTTTTTTATATTTTTGGGGACTAAAATTTGAATTTTCATTTTTTAAAGACGAATTTATCAGCGTTCTATACATTCATATACAAAATTACTATTTATCCTTAATTTTACATAAAAAATATTTAAACCATATATCTATAATATATAACAAAAGCACTCAGTAACTACTCTCAATTTTTACATTTTTTTATACAGTTTTCCCTCTTTCGTTCAAAATTTACCACCCACTTTCTCTTCCTCCTCGTTCAACCTTCCAAGTTTTTCTAATTTCAATTTCCTTTCCTTTTCTCCTTCATCTTAAATCAGGTATTTTCATATCAAGAAAGATTGATTTAATCGAGGATCATAAATCCACCATTTATCATTGTCATGTAAAAATAAAACACCCACTGTTCTATAATCTACACTTTGAGTTTTCTCTCTTTCACCTTACTCTTTCATTTGTTGTGATAACTGCACACTATTTTTTTTTCTATTTTTAATTAGTCGTTAGTTGTTGATTTTCATAAAATTTATGGTCTCAATTTTCTTCTGCAGATATAAAATGCACAACTTTTTTAGGCTTAATTAATTGAGGCTTATGGTTCATAAGGGGATAACAACTCTAGAGTGAAGAGAAAATTTTAGGATGCGATGTTGAAAAATTCAGAATTTTTTTAAAAAAAGACACGTATTCATGTGATGTAGAGTGAATATAATATTTTTTAAAGGTAAAATAAAACTGATATATTAATAAAAGGTGTCACTAAGGGTGACCCTAAAAAAGAATAAATCAACATAAAAACAGAATAAAAAAAAAACAAAAATACAATCAATCTAAAATAACAAATAGATACAAACACTAGTTAGCAAAAGAATAAACTAACATCCCATCAAGGATCTACCAAAGAACCACTTGTGCATCAAGGTGTGTTAAGTAGACTTGAGCATTAACAAGTTTTTTTTAGAAGTGAGCAATAGCAAGTTAATGCAATGCAATTGTATCATAGAGAATAAAGGTTAAAATAAATGCAGTTCATGTCTTCATATACTCCCTCTGTTCCTATTTATAATACCCAATTTGATATGAGATAGGGAGTGCATCTTGGATGATGTTTGTTGGTAGACGAGAGAGAGGAAGAAGGACAAAAGAAGGAAGAATTGGAAGTGCAATTCATCTGAAGAGAGTCTGACTCGACTATTTAAACATTTTTATATGTTTATATTTATTTAGCAATTTTTATTTATTAACGATAGCATAATAAAAATGCAAATACACAAGCACGATAACGCCTAAGTTTCTATTAGTATATTCTAATTAAATATTCTATTTAATATTATGTATCCAAATAATGAGAGAGAGACATTAGAATGTGTCACTACTTCAAAGCCAAATCAAGTGTTGCTCTTCAATGACAGTTCCATTTTCATTCTGTCATCAAACAATTTTTACTTTTGCATACTTCGTCATTTTAGTTTACATAGATATTGTAGATGCGTTAGTTTTGTCCTAACATTTCTTGAGATTATATTGGTATCACATGCAATGCAAGACAACCAATTCTTTCTTTAACTAATTTGCCTTTACTGATGTCTCTATTTTTCCTCTGAAAATTTTGATACTCTTTCTTTCCTAGTTATAATGGTATAGTCTGCTTTCCATGCACCAATAACACAATAGAAATAAGCATTAAGGATATCTGGTGAAAACTGAACAGCTTGGAATGGTGTCTTAAACTCCCACTCTAGGACCAAATCAAATTTCTTTCAAAACTTTAAACTAATATTTGCATCTTGCTTTCCATCTGGCAATGATAAAGTGGACCAGAACTTTGTTAATGGGAATTAAGAAAGAAAAATTATTACATAATTCAAGATTAGCCCGTGTTATAATAATGTTATTTTTTGTTTCTTATATAAAAGATCAAAAATAGTATTTTTTATAAATTTCTACAAGACAGATAGTCAATTTTTTTTATTGTAAATTAAAAATGACGACTACATGTCCTATTGAGATTAACCGGTACCAGACACTTATGATCTGGGATCTATCTAATAATTTCTCCACAGAAAGAGTCACACACAATTTCCAAAACCTATTTAGTTTTGTTCTGTTTTCTATTTAAGACAATCAAAATAAAATTGCGGAGCAATCTTATCTACCAGATTCGAGTTCAAAACCAATAGCATTACTATTAGGAAATTCAGCTGCAACTTGCTAAAATTTATAGATAATGCCTCCTGAAAGCTTAGAAGATCTGGGAGGATGATACCAATAAGTTATGTAGTTCAATACATGAGAAGAGTTTCAACATTTTTAAGGAAGGTATAACTTGATTTGAATAGCTTTAGAGTCCATATCAAAACAAGTAAATCATATCAGAAAACAAAAAAAGGGTAAAAAGAGTAGTATATTACTATATTTTATATAACTATATACCAATTACTCACCATTCACCACCATCCACGAGCAGCTTGGGTGTATGTGTTCTTGATCCACCTCAAACTCTTCCTGAGTGAGCCTTTCATTTTCCCTTCCACAGAATATATTTTATAGCCAGCTACCCTCTTCTTCCTCTGCAACTCAGGGTCATTGAAGCTCCAACTTTTTGATACTTTGCTATTGCTAACTGTGTTTTTCCCTTTATCCACCTTCACTTCCTTTTCCTTACCAATCTTGTATGGATAAGCAGAACCAGCATAGGTTGCACTGTAACTATAAGACCTCAGATCTTGCATGCTTGTTGGTGCCAACCTTCCTCCACTGTAGTTTTCAATCTGCAGATTCTCATTCCTGCATGATTTTGATCTGAACTCCATGATGGAAGAAAACACAAGAATGAAGAACTAAGGGTGTAGTTTTAAGGAGAGAAAGAAAAGAATGAAGCTAAAAGAGATGGTAGGTTGTTGGTCGGTTGGTTTTGCTTTTTTGTAGTTGTATTTTATTGGTGTTGTTTATTACTCTTTCCAAACTTCATATAATCAATCAACAAGTCATAAGTCATTGGTACGAGTGATACTATACTCAATCTCCTTACACAAGATCTTGAATTTGAGTCTTGTGAATAGAAAAAACTTACTTGAAAGGAAAAATCTAACTAAAAATGATCAGCCAGATTGTCGTACGACAGAGATTAATCATCATATGGATATTTCACACCAATATTATGACTAAAAAAACACTTCATGTAATGAAAACTTTGAATAGGAGACAGATGGAGATGATAATGTATTAATGTTACTTTGTTTTGTCGTTTTCATTAATGGAGTCAGTGGGACAGAGAAGGATTCATTCAACATGGCATAACTGTATGAAGTATTTGGGTTTGACAAACTTTTACACATAGAAGTGATCAAATTGGTTATGGCATGGAAGTAGCTGGTAGTGAAGGAGTGATTTATTTATTTTTTGACAAAATACAAATTAATGTGCCACCCTCTTAGCTAAACTTGTAAAATTGCAAAAGCACAGGAAGTTCTTATAATTTTGGGGTTACTAATGATTTCTACAAAAACATTAATTGCAAAGATAGATAGATGAAGAAGCCAACTTTACTATTTCAATTAATAGATTGCCGGTGTCTTAAATGAATATGGGTCCTATTTTCTCCAAATAATTTTGACTAATGTATCTTTCACTGATTGAGTAATTTGGGAAAATTTGTAGAGAAATTAATAGCATTTGAATTTGATGTTATGCAAGTAAGGGGATAAAAAAAACATGGGCAATGAAGAGATAGGACTTTCAAGTTCATATATAATAAAGTGGAGGTGTGACAGAGGAGCATCCCTCCATTTCGGTTGTCTTTTTTTTAAAACTAAAATTCTAAGAACAATCTCCGTTCACGTAAAATCAAAACACTCTGATTTTTTAGTTAATTGGGGTCCACACTCACATCTTAAATAGTGCCCTAATCTCTTATGGATCACCCCACATGTTTGTGTCTTTGGAATCAGCAATCTAGATGGAAAACTTTTAACTCCTTTCCCCTTTGCGTCTCTCCATATCTATATATCAAAGAAAAAAATCTTGAAAATAGTCACAGCAGAAGCCAAAGGCATGGGAAATGTTTTCCAGTGCATCTTAAATCATATTAAGAAAAATAACTTTGATATGGTTTATTAGTATAGCTACCAGCCGAAAATGAAATTATTGAAACAAAACAAAGGAAATTCGCACACGAAACTAATATATTTCTTAGTTTTCTGTTCTTTCATAGCACCAAATAGTGAGACAAGACTGATTTCAATACCATAAGTTCACTTTATTTCTTTAGAGTTTTATACAAACTTTATTTTCAAGGTTTTGGTCGAAAGTGCATAGTAATATTCGTTGTTAGTATTATCAGTGTCAGTACCTAACATTGAAGCAATCCTCTTCAAACTAATTGTAACTGTCCCACTTGAAGTACCAATTGATAAGATAATCCGCATGCTGTCTTTCTCAACCTTAACTACAATAATTCAGCTCTGAAAGTAATTTTTACATTGTATAGCCTCTGACGTGGGTTTTGCGCTGTCTTTAACATGATTTTATTCTCAATTTGAACCAAACATGCACTGCAACTGCAATATAGCTGAAATACGTTACTTATAATTAAGTCGAAATTTGAGGTAAAAAAAGTAAAGTATTTGGTTCATAAATGTTACTTTTTTTTATTCTTGTATAAAATATATTTGAATGAAAAAATTGTATAAGTTTCATGTTTAAAACAAAAGATTTCTTTTTATCAGTTATTATTTTTATGTTAGTGAGATATTTTTATATGTAGTCTAATATTTTTTATACTAGAGAGATAAATACCACATTTCAAAATAGGAAAAACTTATAACCTAAAGAAGTACTTAAAACCTTCTTACACATCCCTCATTTTTAAGTTGAAAAGTGAGATCTAATTAGTGCGACTCTTTTCTTATTTCAGTTGAGCAAATTTGATGCATTAAGTAATTTTAGAATTCTACCTATTAAAAAATTAAAAAAATATAATTTAAGGGATTTTGATTTTGAAATCCCCAAAAAATATCTTTGCATCTTCAAATTCATTAAATTTAAACAATATTATGATGATTAGGAAAATCGTGTAGACATTTAATACTAATAAATAACATTAAAGTATTTATATCAAATAAATCGGTGATCAAACTGGCCAATCGGATTATTTCGTTCACATAAATTTATAGATAAGTATCCCTTGCACAAAGTTGATACGCTAGCAGAATTAAGATTTAAGAACAACTACAACTCCTATGTCATGTATCAATTTACTATTCCCCAGTGCAGTGGTGGAGCCAGAAATTTTTTTAGGGGGGCGAACATAAAAAAAATTATATCATAAAATAAAAGTACTTGAATACAATACAAATCTAATATACAAAAATATGCAAACCGCAAACCACAAAAAGACAAATTGCAAACAGGGTGAATTGATGAACAAACTGACAAAGTTTAGTGAGTCTTAATAAAATAATTCATAATTTAAAATCAAACTCAAAGTAATAATATGAAAATAAAAGATAAAGAATACACAATCAGTTTTAGCGTAGAAAACCCAATTAGATAAAAAATCACAACGTTTAAATTGGATAATCAATCCAATGGACAACTCCACTATGATAATAAATAAGTACCTTTAAATTCTGATGGAGAGTTAAGAATCAGACTTGTCAAACGTTTCTATATGATCTCATAACAATTTTCTCAATGATGCAAATATAAACTCTCTAAAGCTCTAATATTATTTGGAATAGAAGGCATACTATCAACACAAAAATATGTTTCTATTTATATTAATTTAAGCATATGATTTTAACCAATTTTTGAAATGCAATCATAATAATATTTTATCATATTATGCAATGCGATCTTAAATATATTTTATATTATACAATACAATCTTAAAAATATTTTATATTATGCAATACAATCTTAAAAATATTCTATCATATTTTTTAATACAATATTAAAAAATATTCTATACTATATTTAAATGCAATCTTAAAAAATATTTTATCTTATTATGTAATGTAATCTTAAAGATTTCTATTATATTATGTAATGCAATCTCAAAAATATTTTATCCTATTTTTTAATGTAATATTAAAAAATATTATATCATTATGTTATACAATGCAATATTTTGTTATTGTAAAATTATTTTTTAATTTTTAATTTTTAATATATATATATAATAAAATTTATATTAATAAAATTTTAGGGGGGGCGGTGGCCCACCCTAGCCCCCCTCCCGTCTCCGTCTCCACCCCTGCCTCAGTGTCGAATTATATCACTTTTAGAGAAAAAAAAATGTTCTAAAAAAATATTATTTTATAAAATTAATGTTGCATTAAATATTTTTTTTCAAGATAATCCTTAATTAATACTTAATTTTAAATAATACATAATAAAAATAATTAATTAATTAAAGCGATAAAGAGTAAATAAATTAGGAAATTACCTAATGTTTTATATGAAATTCTACAAATTAATAGTTTTTCTTAATTCTTGTGTCAAATAGGAAGTATTAATATTTTGCTCATGACTGATGACTATAATTAAAATGTCTGTAAATCAAACACTCAAATTTTAAAAAATGAAACCTATTGAAAAATTTTGCCTTACTATTCATTAAAAATACGGTTAAGAATTTTCTTCAAGACTTTTATAAACATATTTAACTGAAATCTGATTTAAAACTTCTCTGTTCAAAGCAAGATTCGTAACTGCAGGGTGTGTTTACGTGATAATGAATTACAATGGAAAATAATCAGTTACACAAAAGAAATGCCCAGATGAGACAAGAAAGTAAATGCAGGCTTGAGCAGCAACCTGCTAATTAATTGATTAAACAAAATTTATAGAATCCAATACAAATAGCATCAGATCACATGTCTTTGATCTCTAATGCGTAGAATATATAGAGAGAAAATGAGCAAAATTAATACTAGCCAAATAGAATAAGACCCTGATGACTTAACAGAGAACAAAAATTAACTCATCAGAGTAAATCAGCAACATTTGATGGCAGCTCCTCTACAGTCACATTGTAGAACTTCTGAATTTCAGTCAGCATCCTGGAATCATCCATCGTGACAAAGTTTATAGCAACTCCTTTTCTTCCAAACCGACCACTACGTCCTATGCGGTGGAGATAGTTTTCAGGTTGGGTTGGCAGATCATAGTTTATGACCAGAGACACTTGCTGCACATCGATACCACGGGCCAAAAGGTCCGTGGTAATGAGAACTCGAGAAGAGCCGGACCGGAATTCACGCATGATGATATCACGTGTGTTTTGGTCCATGTCACCGTGGGTGGCAGAGACTGTGTGGTCGTTGCTTCGCATCTTTTCAGTGAGCCAGTCCACTTTGCGCCTGGTATTCACAAAAATGACACTCTGAGTGATAGCCAGAGTCTCATAAAGGTCACATAATGTCTCCAGCTTCCACTCTTCCTTGTCAACATTGACATAAAACTGCTTTATACCCTCCAGGGTCAGCTCATCACGCTTTACCAGGATTCTCACTGGCTTATTCATGAACTTCCTTGTAATATCAAGGGCTTCTGGCGGCATTGTAGCAGAGAACACTCCAACCTGAATTTTGGATGGCAGCAGCTGGAAGATGTCATAGATCTGCAACAGCAACCAAAATTTTCACAATGTCAAGCATGGAAGAACATAAACTGTTACATTTCTCACAGAATTTGTTTTGGGAAATTCTTGTATCCTGTCCAGATAAATAAATATTGTCTTTCTTATAACTCCCCCTCCTATCTATGTCATGCATGCACTTTAAACTAGATTGGATGTAATAATTATAAGATACCATATTAGAGACTCCTAGAGAAATTCAAATTAACACAATGTTTCACAGCATAAAGGTTTTCAAAAGTGAAAATTTTTTCTTTTGATTTATAAACATAAGGAAATCCATGCTTCAAACAGCCAGAATATTTACCAACACAAGAATAGGATAGTCAACAAGTATAAGGACAGACAACCAAGAATAAATTAGTGTACTAAGTACGAAAACGTGGGAACTAATCAAAACAACTAACCTGATCCTTAAAACCACGTGAAAGCATTTCATCAGCCTCATCCAAAACAAACATCTTTATGCAATCTGGACGAAGAGACTGCCTCCGCAGCATGTCAAACACTCGCCCAGGAGTGCCAACTACAGTATGGACACCAGCTTGGAGAATGCGCTGATCCTCACGAACACTTGTCCCACCAACACAAGCATGGACCTTAACTCCCAGGTAATCACCAAGAGCTCGCATAACTTTCTCAATCTGCTGTGCTAGCTCCCTTGTTGGTGCCAAAACCAAAGCCTGGCACTGAACCAATCCATAATCAAGCTGCTGCAAAATTCCAGAACAGAATGTTGCTGTCTTTCCTGTTCCAGACTGAGCCTGTTGAATCACATCCAGACCTTTGCAGAAAGGAACAATTCCCCTTTGCTGTATAGCAGAAGGCCTCTCAAAACCTTAAAAACAATAATAAAACATATCATACATTATTTTTATGATAAAATAAGGCAAGAGAAACACTTACTCTTTTAGAAGTGCATCACTAATACCCTCATGAAATATGTAACAAGTTTCAAAACAGTAAAAATTACCAAAAAATATTGATTTCTTGGAGATGCTCATTTTACATGTGCATTATCAAGCATGTTTCAAATCCTTTCCAATTTTTAATAATTGTCGATATAATAACAAAACAAATCTTTATGATATTTTAATGAAATTGCAAATAATTTCAGTTAGTCCAGCATAAATTATATTATTAATATTTTTAACTGAATTTTAAAGTCTCAGAGAAATTGGCACTGTAACAGATATGAATAAGCATTTAAAATGAGGGGATCACAATATGCCAGTACATACCATAAGCATATATGCCTCGCAGAAGATTCTCTTGCAATCCCATTGCATCGAAGCTGTCATACACTTCATCATAAGAGGTGAAGAATTCTTGCCCATCGGTGGAAAGCCTATGTAGTTAATTTGCAAAAAATCAAATTTACAGAAAAAAGGTATATGAATAAAAGCATTTCAACAAGTGAGGAATACGGTAGAGGAACTTACAATTCATTCATCTTAGCATCATATTGGCGACCATCGAATTGTGTTCCTTCTGGAGCCAAACCTGCCATCACTGCAAAAAGCAAAACTTCCATTAAAATAGACCATATTTTCAAATACTCCAGCAAAATTGAAACAGATAACAGAGAAATCGTTCAGAAACAACACAAGAATAAAAAATCATACAAATAACCAAATCAATAATGCATCCACTAGAAGTTTCTACTTTCTCAGCACATCAGTAGTTTGGAAGAGATAGTACTCGCATGATCTGAACCATGTATTAAAATAAATAAATAAAAACACATCCTCCACTAGACATGTCACAGAAGAGCCAAACTTGCAATCCACACAGGAAGAGAA
Source organism: Glycine latifolia (assembly GCA_013407115.1). Classification (NCBI taxonomy): domain Eukaryota; kingdom Viridiplantae; phylum Streptophyta; class Magnoliopsida; order Fabales; family Fabaceae; genus Glycine; species Glycine latifolia. The sequence goes on along the minus strand of CM023948.1, from coordinate 4,866,248 downwards.
TTGCAAACATTAAGCTTCTCTTTCTCGTTGATGTATGGAGAAGACATTCAAAAGGGCAAAAAAGGATACATGCCATACCAAAAAACAAATCTTTCAGTGTCAAATACCCATTTTGCCCACTCCTCCGAGATTCAGTTAAACAGTGCCAAAATCAAAGTGAAACTAAAGCACAAAAACAAAGTGATCATTCAAACTTACGCTTATGTTACACATAAGCTATCACACTATCCAGAAGCAAATCAATCTATCAAATAAGCAATACCCAACAATCCATTAAATCTAAAAATACGATCTTTAAATAGGGAAACTAAACATACCACCGAATTAACGACTCAAAAACTTTTGGGTCGATTTCATATGGAAAAAAATTTAGATCAAGACCAGATTCATAGAAGAGAAACAGAACAGGTGTTTTATGAAATTGAAAAGGAATGAAAAAGAGAGATACCTGGTGGGAGTTTGAAGTAGAATAAGGAAACAGAAAAAAAAAGGAAAGGGTAACTCCTCGGATCTGCACCGTGGAGTTAAAGGGAGGCGAATAGGGAGGAAGAGGGAGCGTTATATTCGAAAAAAAGGGACCAAAAACAATTAATAGAGGCTTCCACGTTTACACTTTCAGATGTCTTATGGGATCAAATATATATACATCCTTTCCTTTTCCTTTTTTGTATTTTTATTTTGATTTGATAATGAAATAACAAGATATGATAGGATAGGACACTATAAGTAAATTTGTTTGCGCAACAAAAAGATAAGGAAATTTATATATATATTTTTTGGTAATTTTCCTTGGCAGTTCGTGTGAATATTTATACAATCTAATCTAATCTTTTTAGTTGCAATCTAATCCTATAATCTAACACAATGGAATCATGTACAATTTTTTATTGTTGATAGAATCATGTACAATCTACAAGAGTGTTTATTTTATATAAATAAAAAAATAATTTTAAACATATAAATTGTATTATAATTAAATTTGGTGGTAAATTAATATTTTTAATATACAATTATATTTTATATTATGATAAATAATTTATATTGTAATATAAAATTATTTTAATTATTAATAATTTATTTTAAAAATATTACAATTGAATTTAAAAATAGAAATAAAATAATAGATTGGAAAAGATAAAATAAAAAACTAACGATGTTTTCGTTAAAGAAAAAACTCTTAAAAACACTTTTATATAAAAAAATTTACTGCGTACAATATAAGATAATTATTCAAGAAGATTAAAAATAAATTTTAAATTGGAAGCAAAAGACCGTTTTTTTTATATTAAAAGATAAATTTTAATGAATAACAAATAAAAGTGATAAAATAAGAATGTTCCCGCTTTACTAGTTTTTTTTTATATACAAAGAGTTGAAATTTGAGCTCCCAAGTAACTGTTTCAGGCCTATTGTCACTCATGCCAACCTAAGTTGGCAAAATAAGATAATAAGATAGAATATCATTAAGACACTTACAAAATAATTAGAAGAAAAAAAAGTAAACCAAATAAATAAAACGAAATTCCAATATAATCAAGAGAAAAAAATTGTAGACTGTCATTCAATTTATGATTTATCATGTATAATAAATTTATTATCTGATTTATAGTAATTATTTTAAAACTCATATCAATAATAACAATAATAATGATTTGATTATTGAAAGATAGTATAAAATTGTCTATATGATCATGAAATATACTTTTAAGAAATTTATAAGATTATTGTATCGTACACTTTTACTATTTCATCATGTTTAATTTGGGAATGAATTTTCCAGCATGGTTTGTGTTGGATATGTATACATGATGACTTATATAAGGCTATATGTGGCCAATGGTGCTGCGTTTAGAGTGTCACTTGAAGGAGTAGTTCTTTTATATGCACGGATATGTTAAGATTCTAGTTGTTGCCCTGTTTGTATTTCTTGTGCTTAATATAATATCTTTTGCTGAGGAAAAACAAAATGAGACTGCAGCAAATAAATGTCAACTTATAAACGGGGCCTTCTAAACGTTTGGAAATGTTGATGATGGGCCGGGCCGGGCCGGGCCGGTTTGATAGGTTTGGTAATGGCCCAACGTACAGAACCCCTTTGTGAATTGTGAGAGAGAGCATCGGATCTCACGAAATCGCCCGCAGTTTCATCTTCTTCTTCACTCTCTTGCTCTCAGTCAAAGGTAAAATCACTCTCAACTAACAACTTCACTCGAAACCCTATTTCTTTCAATTTCACAACTCATTGCCAGTTCCTTATATATCAGATGTGCATAACTATTACTGTTGGATCTGTGGCATCTCTCGTTTTCACTCCCTTGATGTTTTTGAAACTTGCTTACATAATCCGGTATTCATTCATATTGAAACTTCATTGTTTGCTTATGTTTTCTTGACATACTTTCTTGTTTCGTGCCCCCAAAGATGTCAGTTAAAGGTTGCCTTATTGAATAATAGTTTCGGAGATCCTATATTCACTAATGTTATAGATAAAATAGTGCATATACAATAAGTATGGAACAATTCTCACCCTAAGAGTTAATTTTTAGGGTTGAATTAAGTGTAAACTCAAATTCTAAGAAATAGAGATATAGAATTGTTTTTATTACAAATCGATTGAACTTGTTTCGAAATTCAACAGATTAAATATGGTTTAGTCAGGTTAATTTTGGCTAGGTATTTTGCCCCCTGAGGAAATATAGATGCATATCACTTCTAAAATTTTTGCAGCCACCCAGCGGCTTTGGAAAAATTTACTTTCTTCTTCTATCAACTTTATTTCCATCTTGTATTTCAGATTACCCTTCTCCAAATTTTTATTGTAACATTTGGTCCCCTAGTCTTATAAATTGGTGATTTTGATTCTCCTTGATAGATTATTAACAAATAATTATAATTAATTTTATTAAGTTAATTATAAATTAATCAAAATCACTATTATTAAAAATTAAATAAAAATTATTAATCTTAATTTTTCACAACACGTTGCTCCTCCTTTTCTCCGTAAACACCTCTTCTACCTCCACTCCACTGCTGCATGCAAATCCACATGCAGTATCACCTAGGACTAATTGTATTTTATTAAAGTTTTTTTTTTATGATTAATAATTTTTATTTATTTTATAATTAATTTAATATCTCTAATAATCACAATTATTAGTTAATAATCTATGAGAGGACCAAAATCACAAATTTATAAAACTAGAAAACCAAATGTTATAATTAAAAATCAAGACGACAAAAATCATGGATTTGGGAAACTAGGGGGACCAAAATTGTTATTCAGCCTATACTATATACTATTGGTTTCTTCTCATTGATGTGAATAGAAGTAGACATAGTTGGCTGCAAGGCGTTGATCTCATATGGCTGAACTTGTGGGGTTTAAGAGAGAAATTTTGCTTTCTTCTACCAATTGTTCACTAAAAAATATTTATTTTGTCTTTCAGACTACTTTTCTGAAAGCATTTCAAATGGTTGATAGCAATCCTTCCTCTGGATCACCTGAAGAAACAGAAAATCCCAACCCAGATGGGAATGCACCTGTTGAAAGTGATCTTGCATTGGAGAATCTAGCCCAAAAAGTTCAAGAATCTCTCTCTCTGGAGAAAAGACATAAATTTTGGGAAACCCAACCTGTTGGGCAGTTCAAGGATTTAGGGGACTCCAGTTTGCCAGAGGGCTCGATTGAATGTCCAACCCCCTTATCTGAGGTCAAACAAGAACCATACAACCTTCCTGACCACTATGAATGGGTTACTTGTGACATCAACTCTGAGGAGACGTGTGATGAGGTATACAACCTTCTTGCTCATAATTATGTTGAGGATGATGAGAACATGTTTCGGTTTAACTACTCAAAGGAATTTCTGCGCTGGGCTCTGCAACCTCCGGGTTATTTCAAGAGTTGGCATATTGGTGTCCGTGTTAAAAGTTCCAAGAAGATGGTTGCCTTTATAACAGGTATTCCTGCTAGAATCCGAGTTCGTGATGAGGTTGTTCATATGGCAGAGATCAATTTTCTGTGTGTCCATAAGAAGCTTCGAACAAAGAGGCTTGCTCCTGTCATGATCAAAGAGGTCACCAGGAGGGTGCATCTGGAAAATATGTGGCAGGCAGCCTACACTGCTGGAGTAGTTCTTCCTACACCAATAGCAACTTGTCAATACTGGCACAGATCTTTGAATCCCAAGAAGCTAATTGATGTTGGTTTTTCTCGGCTTGGTGCACGAATGACAATGAGTCGAACCATCAAGCTTTACAAGCTACCAGAATCAACAATCACCCCAGGGTTTAGGAAGATGGAAATTCATGATGTTCCTGCAGTTACCAGGCTAATTAGGAATTATTTGAGTCATTTTGTTGTTGCACCTGATTTTGATGAAAACGAAGTGGAGCATTGGCTTCTTCCGAGGGATGGTGTTATTGACAGTTATCTGGTTGAAAGTCCTGAAACTCACGATGTCACGGACTTTTGTAGTTTTTACACACTTCCTTCTTCTATCCTTGGCCACCTAAATTATAAAATTTTGAAAGCAGCATATTCATTTTATAATGTTTCCACAGTAACTCCTTTGCTTCAGCTGATGAATGATGCTCTCATTGTCGCAAAACACAAGGATTATGATGTTTACAATGCATTAGATGTCATGCAGAATGAGACCTTCTTGAGGGAACTGAAGTTTGGACCAGGTGATGGGAAACTTCATTATTATCTTTACAACTACCGAATAAGGCATGCATTGAAGCCATCAGAGCTTGGGCTTGTGCTTCTGTAGTCTAAATTTTGGAAATTTGTCTTGCTATATTGGGATTTATAATGGTTTTGCTGTAGACATTGTATGGCTGCAAATTATGTGGTGATCCACAATTAGACCTTAAATTTTGCTTTACCTTTCGAACAAACAAGTTTTACTTAGTCCTTGGAGGCAACTCTGGAATGCCAGTAGTGCCACAAACTGGTATAATTTAAGGATTGGCAATTCCTGTTTACTAATTCCTTTTCTTTTTTTGTGCTGACGACGATGATGTCTTTTTAAGTTTGAATGTTTGTCTTGTAACATTATTTTTCTTCATTGTTCCTTTTCTTTTCTGCGCTGACGATTATGTCTTTTAAGTTTGAATGTATGTGTTTTGTATCTTTGAGCATGTGACCTATTGGATTGCCAACAACGTCGTAGCATTCCCCTCATGTTTTTCAATATTAAACGTGCATTTTTGGTTATTAGTTTTGAATATATCAAACTTAAATTTGTTCGTTTCTTTATATAAAATTATCTTATCTTTTTTTATTATAAATAAAAGGGACTAATAAATTCTCACATCGATTAGTTTTTAAATAATTCTATTTTGCTCATTTAAGTTTACGAAAAGTTTCATATCGATACTATCAATTTCATTATACATACTTAGTGTCTACTATTGGTAGTAGATGATTTTCTACCAAAACTATCACATTACTTCAAAGTAATTCGAATTACTTTAGATAACTTAAGATTTAGGTACAATAACCATAATACAAAATATAAACAAACTTAGTACTAGACCAGGACATTCATAATTCGGGCAAAGTCACCAATTTGGACAATTAATTGTCAAATTACACTGATACACTTGACACCACAACCTATTTTTTATTCCTAATACAATATTGATCTACTGCTTTAAATATGTGGTTATTATGATGTAGAGAAGAAGAATTGTGATGCAGCAAAACTCTTCAATTTGTAGTAGATGGCTAAAGATGTGTTGTCATTGGATTTGTTGTTATTTTAGGGATAATTCTTATATTTACGTTGTTGAACTTACCAATGGTCAATTTACTTGTATTTGAAGTAGAAGATCAAAGGATAAAAAGGACATGATTATTTGCCAATAATGCTTCAAAACACTGCACAATCATGTTTTTCAACATTGATTGTGTGCTATGTTTGCATGTGCATGTTAAGCGCACATACAAAGTCTAGTTGGTTTAAATGACTATGTGCTAAGCCACCAGATGTGCGTTTAGGACACCTGCATGTGACAAAAGGTTTCCAACTTGACTTCTCGTGTTGAGCACAACTTCTCGTGCTGAGCGTGCTATTCTAGTTCTTCAATCATCTTCCAAGCCTCTGCTATGTTACTTTCTATATAAAAAAATATAACCAAAAATTGTAAATTAACAAGCTTTAGCATCCATTGGATAAAAAATATAAGAAGCTAAATTCCTAACTTTTTAACTAAAAGAATATAAAATAGAGAAAAATAGATAATTGTTATGTAATTCAAATGTACAAATTATGTATGCATAACAACTATCAATGATGATGCAATGTTGATGCAATGGTAATGGCAGTGGTAATGTGTTACTAGTAGTGGTGTTGGTGGTGACAACCAATGGTGACAATGTGTGGTGGTGGTGGTGATAGTGACTACGATAAATGTAGTATTGTTTGTGGTGGTGGTGACAATGACATTTGATGGTGATGACAATGGTAGTAATGATGATGGTGATGCCATTGACAATGGTTGTGTTAATAGTAATACTGGTGGTGATAGTGGTGACAATGAGTAATGAAAAATGTATGTTGTTTTAAAACTATAAAACAAATTCACAAAATATTTTTTTTGGTTTTGAAAATTAGTGTAAAAATATTTTCAAAAATAATTTAAAAATCATTTTACCAAGCACATTTTATTTTGAAAATTATATTTCCCAAATTAAATATTTATTTAGTTGCAAATAAAAATATCACATTACTTTTTTTTAGATAATTTAATTATTTAGATAATTTAATGTGATAAATAATTAAATTAACTGATAAAAATATTACATAACTTTTTGATTCTCAAGAAACTTATACAAATATTCCTAAAAACATTTATGACCAACCAAATAAATTTATTCATTCATGGACATAACAAAAATTCTCCCATACCAAATGCCTCCCTAAATGATCCAAATAAATTTATTCATTTAAAAACTTAATAGACTGAATTAAAATCATTTAAAATCTTAAAAGACCAAAATAACATTATTTGGAACAACCCAATCAAAATTAATGGATACATCACACATTGCTATTAGCATATTTAACATTTCTACTAAAGTTAATCAAAATGAAATCCTTCACAAACATAAATGACCAAATTTGAGACTTTAAAAAATTAATGGAGAAAAAACCTAAACATAACATTAAGCCTCACCTCAAAGCTTCAAACTATAAGATAAAAAACACATTGATGATTTATATTTCATCTTTAACATGGCCCTTAGTTACGCTAAAATTTCACTTTTAATTAAAAGAATTGGATAGGAAGGATCGAGTTCTAGACTAGGGTCAAGACTCAAGACACATGAATGATCTATATTACATCGCCAAAAAAACATAAATGGGTTTCTATTGCTTACATTTTGGATCCAAAATCGAGCCAGATTTGGTGGACCGATGATATTACTATAAACATGACTTTCCATGCAATTTTAAGGAATAAAAATGTTATGGGAATCTGATAAAATACAACAACAAAAAAATGTTAAAATAGTATTTCTTGTATCAACAAAATTTTACATTTCGAAACCAACATCAGGACGAATCTATTTATAGACCTTACTTCGACCATCTTAAGCCAAGAGGATAATTTCACCCCGGGAACCTGCATGAATAGACCCACAAGATCAATGGTAGTTATAAATAATCAGTAAAAGACTGAAAAATTCACAAATAAGAGGCAGGAAAGATCGTTTATCTATAGTACATTGTTCATATATATCTTTTGCTAGCTGTAACATTGAATCACTATGTTCAACCAGCAATGATATTTTTTCTGCCTCCTTTACTGCTTCTGCAGCCAGATATGATTTGCTTTCAGCATCAGCAACTCTGTAGGCTGCAGTATCCGCAGCTTCCTTTATTGTGTCATTAGTCATTAAGACAGAAGCTGGGGATTGCCGTTGTGGTTGTGGTGGCCGGACATCCTTTGGTTTTGGTGAAGGTGATTTTGTCCCCGAGGAGGCTTCCTTTTTCACCTTGTAACCATTTTGTACCTGTAGATGGTAAAGAGTAGCGAAATCCTAGAATGAAAACAAGCTTCAAGATAATTCAACTTAAATGTGAAATTTCTGCTTGTGTGCAATGTCCTTGTAGAAGGTGGGCCTATAGCCCATTGGAAGAAGAAGAACAGAAAGAGCCCTAAAAATGGAAGCCCAGATACCTAGTACAACACAGTGATGTGTGTGTAAAAAAAAATGTGCAATACATATAGACATTCATTACTAGTTGCTCGTTAATACATAAACATATCAATGGTCAAGAAATGATTATTACAATTAGCAAAAGTGTGTGCATATGTGAACTAACAAAAGGTCTGAAGGGAATAGCAACTTAGAAATACGAGAATAAAATTGATGAGCATAGGGGGAGGTGGGTGCTTACTCTTGAAGAATAAAAAAGAACAACATGATTCAATAACTAATTACACATGCAATAAAGCCATGTCAACCAAGTAACGTGCATCAATGATAAAACTGAGCATGCTGTCTACAAGTTGAAATAATAAAGATGAATATACGAAAAAGAAAGCCCAATAGATGAGATTCCCACCTGGTTGGGTTTGAGTAGTGGTGAGGGTAGATATACATAGTTTTACTCTCACAAGCAGAGAGATTGTTTCCAGGATTTAAAACAGTAACCTTTTAGGTCATAAGACAACAACCTCACACCATTGTCCCAATGTCCCAAGGCTCACCCTTAACTAGAATATAAAATACATCTGTAAAATCACCATATAGGGAACTAAATTACCTTTTCAAGTACCCCTTGACCAACAAGCTTCCTCAACCTTGTACTTAATGTCCTTCTAAAGTTTTGGTTTACCTGATGATTTTTTTGCTGCAGTATTACATGTAGTGGTTGTCATACTTCTAAAATTCTAAAATAAAAATGATAATACTAAATTTAAAGAACAATATGCACAATAGACAATCCAAATCAAATTAATTTTCCAACTCCCTTCGCCCCCATAAAAAAAGGTGCAGAGCTTCAACATACTACTTTTACAAGATCATAATGGAACCATTATCATCTCCAAGTAAAAAACCCTAAGAGGGTCTTTGAGTTGAAGAATTGATCTTAAATACCCAAATGTAAAGTGAAGATGGCACAGGGATAAGTTACAAATTTACAAACATGTCTGTTGTTACCAGCCGGAACCATTTATCCTTTGAGAGAGAAAAAAATGTTTATTACTCTTGAATAAGACTGCTCTGGTAAATCAGAAAACCTAATGAACAGCTGAAACTCATTCCTAGATCTATAAAGCTTAACAATGATCACATAAGTATATATGGAAAGTGATCTGCATTTCCATTCTTGGTGTTGATATGTAAAATCCTTACTATGTATCATTGAAAAATATTATGGAAACATAAAGGTAATAAAGATATTCATCTGACCTCCATGAATTTAATAATGGCATTCATGTCGGATCCATTACTATCTTTCAGCGCTGATAGAGCTTCAAAAATCATTGCATTATACCTGATAAAAGACCACAAGTACAACATCCCCTCAGAATATGATCTTAATTGATGGAACAAATAGCTTGTCACATCATCAAATTTATAACAAAATAACTAATGGTAGTCAAGTAGAAATGCTGAAGTGTAAACCATAGCTAAATGAATAGTTCTGCAACATCACATTTTATTGTATCAAAAAAATAAAGTTGATACGTGGGTAACATATCTCTGCACATACATTTATAATAATTGACAATGTATTCTCTTCAAATTTCAACTTCATCAGTCATCTGATATTTGATGTTTTTGGCTGCAGTCAGTGGAATGCCAGAGTTTGGGAGTTAGAATCTCTCTCCTTTGACGTGTTATTAGATGAGAATGTTTTATAGCATCTCTTTGCTCAGCATGTAGATTCTTCCAAGGCTTTTCTTTGGTAAACATGAAGGGTAATGGGATTAAATAACTTTTTGTCATTAATTTATCATTATACACATTTATGTTTTACATTTGGTTTATGCAACCTATCCTTTTTTATTTCCTTTGTAACTTCTTCAGTTCTTCCCTTCAGATAGAAGCTCTACAGTTGTCCAAAAGAAAAGAAAATCCAAAATTTTTAAATCGGTTATCATCATTTAAGATGCACAGATAGGCCACAATTCGTGACAACCAATACTGATACGATTTGTAAATTTTTTTGTGAAGGGTGGTTGAAAACAAGCGCCATATATAGGAACCGAAAATTTCATTGAACCTTAAAAAATTCTAAATTATCATCATTTAAGATGCACAGACACGCCACAATTTGTGACGTAACCAATACTGATTTGATTTGTAAAGCTTTTTGTGTAGGGGGTTGAAAACAGGTGCCATATATACAGACCAAAAAAAGTTTTGTTGTTGTCCAGAAGAGGAGGAAATACAAAAAACCCTAAATCAGTTATCATCGTTTATGATGCACAAATACGCCACAATTCATGACATAACCAATACTGATTCGATTTGTAAAGCTTTTTGTGAAGGGTGATTGAAAGCGACTGCCACATATAGCGGGACAAAAGGTTTCATTAAACCTTAAAAAATAGGGAATTTTCATATCTTATGCCATACCGTGCGCAACATAGTCATCATTATCATCATCATAGACATCGCAAAAAGGACTCAACAAGTAAACTGCCTATCAACCTATAAGGCAAAGCAAAAGCTGCCTAAGAATCACAATTTCTTTTTTTGGGGTTAATGAATGCGAAGAACAATGCAATTATGTAAATTGCAATACAACATCAAATTTCTGTTAATAGGATTAAATGGACAAAGGACACAATACATATACAGTCTTACTGGCATACCTTGGAGGGTTTTTGGCATCTTGGTCATTCTGAGAAGCATCTGGGGCAGCTACATCAGACGCTGCGTTTTGCAGAGCAGGAGCGGCGTTCTGAGGAGTGGCGGTGGTGGCAGTAGGAGCAGGAGGAGCAGGGAGGGCTTTAAGCTTGGGAACCCTAGATTTTTCTTTGGAGCCCTGGGCACCGTTGCTGACGCTCAAATTGCGCCATTTATCCTGAAGAGGGAGGAACAATTGTAAGAACCCTAACCCTAATGTAATGAGAAAGAGGGGGAAGCACAAAAAAAAGGTGTTACCTTGAGGTCGATGTTGGAACGGGAAGTGAGGAAAGGGGCGAATTGGGGATCCTTGAGAATGTTCTTCCACTTTCCGGGGCCGTGCTTTTCAACGCCGGCGATGAGAGCGTCTTCTTCGTCCTGCGTCCACTTCTGCTTCTGATTCCCCATTCACATTCAACTCTCTCTCTCTCTCTCTCTCTCGCTGTTTCTTTGTTCTCTGCTGCTTCTTGCTTTCAGTTTCAGATACTATTCCTCACTATCTTGATACTCACTCCCTTGTATATATACGTTTTATTAGATTGAATTTTTGTTGCATTGCCAAAAAAAATAAAAACCTGTCATATGATTTTTTTTTTTTTAGAGAGAAATGTGATTTTGTTCATTAGTATGTTAATTAAAATGTAGTATCATTTATTTAACATTTTATAAAAAAAAATAATATAATTCTGATTGACATAAATTATAATGATTTAAAATTTTATTGAAACAAAATTACATCGATCAATAAAAAAAATATAATTCAAACTCAAATTTAATTTATATTTTAAACCAAATCGATTATAAGATGAATTAAATTTTTTTATTTGGATAGTTTTCTCTTTAAAATTAAATCTAATACTATCCACAATTCCCTCTATGTATTATGTTTTAGGTTTCCAATTGCAAAATAATAATATAACATTTCATAATAATAATAATAATTTCCACTAAAATAATTATTACGCACACATATGAAAATTTTAGAGTGTATTTAATAAGTAGTTCTAACAATTTATAAGTTACTTCCAGCTATAGTAAAAAAAACTCACTTAGAGTTATTTTTTTAAAAACTACTTCAATTAGCTTATAAGTCAATTTAACTAAAATTAGCTAATTCTTAAAAATAAAAACTAAAAAGTAAGTTAATTTATAACCTTTTAACTAGCTTATAAACTAATTTTATTATTTTGGTTCAACTAGTTTATAAACTAGTCAAAATAACTCATAACCTAATAAATTAATTTATCAACACAATTATAATACTAAAATTGTAAATAAGTGAAGGGAATGAAAAGTTATGAATTTAAGTATAATTTATTAATAGTATACATCATATATTGTGATTAATAACTTCGTTTATGTGTATTTATATGTATGACTTGTTCCAAGTCAGAATAAAGGAGAAGAGTTGGCGTCAGAGGTTGCGAATCGACATTAAAAAATTAATTATTTTTATATGATGAACCTTTATGATTTTTCATTAGGACGTACTCTTTATAGTGACGCGTTACATCGGACCTCGGATGTAGCGAAAAAATGGGCTAAGGTCCTTGCCACAAGGCAATGCACTACATCAGTCCTACAATGTAGTAATAAGTGAACTAGGGTCCATGCCGAAAGGCAAGGCGCCAAATCTTCACCCGGATTTGGTGACAAATAGGAAAGGGTCCCAACACGCAGATGAGCGAACGTGGCGGGCAAACACCGCTCGGGGGTTAAGGATGAAATTGGGAAGCTGGAACATATGAACATTAACAAGTAAAATGAGGGAGTTAGCAGATGTTTTTGTCAGAAGGAAAGTGAATATTGTGTGCTTGCAAGAAACTAAGGGGGTTGAAGAAAAGACCTAGGAAGTGGAGGGCACCAGTTTCAAATTGTGGTATATAGGTACATCTAAGAGTCGAAATGAGGTTGAAATTATGATCGATAGAAGTTTTAAAGATAAAGTCGTGGATGTCAAAAGGAAAGGCGACAGGATTATGATGATTAAGCTTGTAGTAGGGAATCTAATTTTAAATATCCTTAATGTGTATGCACCACAAGTTGAACTACAATCAAATGAAAAGAATCAATTTTTGGAAGACTTGGAGGAGGTTTTGAGAGGGATACCTCAAGAGGAGAAGATTTTCCTAGGAAGGAGATCTAAATGGTCATGTTGGTAAAAACAGTGGAGGTTTTGATAGAATTCATAGAAGAAAGACTTATATATGATGTTCATAGATATTGAGAAAGCATACAATAAGGTCACAAGAAAAGTCTTATAGTGGACTCTTGAAAAGAAAAAGGTAACATTAAAGTATGTTAATGCAATCAAGGATATGTATGATGAGGCTACTACATGTGCGAAAGCTTATAATGAAACATCAAGGTATTTTCCTATCACGGTAGGTGTTCACCAAGGTTCAGCTCTTAGTCATTATCTCTTTGCCTTAGTTATGGATGAACTAACGAAAGATATTCAAGAGGAAGTGTCATGGTGTATTTTTTTGCAGATGATATCGTGCTTATTGATGAGATCAAAGATGATGTTAATAGGAAACTGGAATTGTGGAGGACACTTTGGAGTATATGAAGTGTGAGTTTTTGCAGGGAAGAGATGATGGTCAAGACATAGTGCATCTACTTGGTCGAAAGATATCCAAGAAAGATGTTTTTAAATACTTTGGATCAATTTTGTAAAAGGTGGTGAGATTAATGAGGATGTAAATCATAGAATCAGAGCAGGGTGGATGAAATGACGGAGTGGATCTGGATTTTTGTATGATCACAAAATTCCCCTTAAGCTAAAAGGAAAATTCTATAGAACAATTGTAAGATTGAAAATGTTATATGGAGCGGAATGTTGGCCAGCATACAGGCAATATGAGTACAAAATAGGGGTAGCAGAGGATGTTAAGGTGAATGTGTAGTTATACGAAGATGGATAAGATAAGAAATGAGGATATTCGACGAAAGGTAGCCGTAGTTCCGGTGAGTGAAAAGATAAGGGAGGATAAATTGAGATGATTTGGGTACGTTATGAGATGATCATTGGATGCTCCCGTTAGAGCACAAGTTTGTTATCAAGAGCTCGACACAAAGAGAGGTAGAGGTTGACTGAAACTTACCTGGGAAAAGTAGTTAAACAAAACCTAATAGAGTGAGATATAGATTGACGGACGGTGTCTTAGGACAGAGTGGAGAAAAAATATATAAGCTTGGTAGATGGTTAAATCCATTAGTATATCTATGTTCCAGTCATTCTCTTTTTTTAGTTTTTTTCCTCTTCATTTCTCCCCTCCTCCTTTCACCATTCTTTTATTTTAGCTTATTTTTTCCCTTTTTTTTGTCTTATTTTTCCTTTTTGTTCCCATCTCCTTTTCTCTTTCTTTGTCTTATTTCCAATCTATTATTGAGTTCATCTATCATTGACCCCAATTAATTTGGATTAAAGGTACTTGATGTTGATGTTGATACATTATTATGTTTGATCTTATATATAAGAAATAAATATATTTAATTTATTAAGATTAATAAAAAATTTAAATTAATTAATTATAATTAATAGTAGAATTTAACTTTTATTAAAAATTTGTCCATAGAATTAATTGGCTGGTGGTTAATTATGATACTGGCATACAGGCAAAGAAACAGAAGTCTGGAGTTACTGTGGCTGCTGGAACATAATTAGACCCATTGTTGACCATTATACCCAATGGAGATCGCAGCACCAGCTTCTCTAGTGCATTGGACAAAGCCTTACTGGAACAAGCTCGATCCTCAGAAACTCACAAAATGGAACTGAAGCTACAGCTCTATTGCTACTCATTACTTGGATAATCCAAAAAGGAATCAACAAATGTGCTTTTTGAAACTGATTGCAAGCACGTCTCAGATTTATTATATGATATTTTAAGATAATTATTTGAAAAAATAATAGATTTTTTATATATGATAAATTATAATTAGATAATTTTATAATTTTTTTTATAATTACAATATATAACTTTTTCTTATTAATATATTTAAAAATGGTCATATATTTCTTAGAATTAGAATTATAAATTATTTATTATATATAATACTGGAGATAGTACTTTTTATAATATTAATTTAAAATTCATATTATTTTAAATAATTTATAATTAGTTGATAATAAATTTTTTAAGACTGACAAAGATTAAACTCAAAACCTGAAAGTATAAAAATATGTTTTAAATTATAGAATATTTTAATTGAGGTAAAAGAAATTATGCCTGATAACAATTATGCATAATAAGAAAAAAAAATTGTCTCTAAATCGTGCCTAATTCAAGTAATATTTTCGGCTTGTATTTATTAATTTGCAGAAATAGATTATACAATATTGTCTTGGGAAAAAAATCTGAATTTTATCTTTATCCTTTTTGAATTTTTTAAGTTCTAGTTAATATATGATACAGTTTATAACCATAAAGCAACAAAGTCTAACAGGATTGATAAATAATTAAATTTCTTAAATATGCTGACAGTTTGGTTTGAATATGAGTTAATTCGAATTCACATATTCCACAAATACCCTTAGACTTAATAAAAAAAACTCCAAAACCGCTGACCAATTGCCATAGCCAACTTCAGCAGCATCATAATTCATTGTCATCTTTGTTTACAAGCATTATTAAACCAAATACGTAACTTGCATTTCATGTTACCAGTCTAGCATGGAACAGTACAGAGTACAAAGATAATAGTTATTGTTCCAATTTTTAAATAAAGTTCCATTGCATGCTGCAAATCTAGCTTTGTTTCTGAATTCTGATACAAAACATCATAGCATCCACAAACATACACGGTAACCATACATAGGGGAATGAAAGAATTAGATTCATTTTTATTCAAGATTCAACTCAATGATAATAAACCTCTTGAGAATTTAGATGGATATACTATTAGGAGTGCCTCTCTTCACTAGAAGGATAGAGCAGAGTGTAAGGCTTCTTCACCGGGCCATATCTATTCCTCAGTCTCTCATCTGTGCATCAGAAGTCCAAGTATCACTACCACCATCTCTTTGTCCAAGGTATAATTTATCAGAAGCATACATTAATAAATGGCAACACCTCTCTGAGTGTAAGGGTCTGATTCTTTGCTGTAATTGTTCTCAAAAATGCCTTTTGAGGGTTCTTAGCAAGGGCTCATAATACTCACGGGAGCCTTTCTCAGGCATGAAACGCCCGCTGAGAGTTGATCGGTTAAGGACAAAACCTCCATATGGATACTGTCTTATGAGAGTTTGCATCTTTGGCCACCATGGCTCATTTTTCTTGTTTGCATGACCAACCTCTACAAGTTCTTTCCAAAAGGCTTGGAGTTCAGTATCAGAAGCATACTGACAGTCCTCTATCAGAAGACGAATGCCATGTGGGGAAGATGAATCCTCAACAGCCACTCCTCTAGACTCCTCTAGATAACAATCAAGGAAATATTAATTAACATAAAAGATTAGGGAAAATATACTTTTGGTCCTGTATTTTTTGGTCAAACTTAGTCTTAGTATCTGTACTTTTAAATTGATGTATTCAGTTATCTGTTAACTAAAAATAGGTAAATTTAGTCACTCCCTAGTCCCTACTAACTTAGTGAGCATATTGATGTGGCAAATGATTTTAAATCGCTATAAACTATAGTTAGATCATATCACCAATCACACACATCAGCAAAATGTTTGCCACATTTGCATATTCACTAACAGAGTTTGTAGAGAGGAACAAAATTCACAATTCTTTTAGTAAAAATGAAAAACTGAATTCATCAATTTTAAAATGCAAGAACTAAGACAAACATTGACTACTAATATAGGAATCATAGACACTTTTTTTTTTTGCTTTACGAGCATTTTTTTAACTTGTAAGATAAGGATTACCTTTTAACAAGATCAGCAGGTAGAGCTTGCTCAGTCAAAACACAATCCTTGTATGCAACAGCAGACATTTCCATAGAATAGCGACCCCGCAAAAATTTTGTTCTATAATGCCATCAGCATTGTCCAGGACTAACCTTGCAAGTGAATTGATGTTCATT
Organism: Glycine latifolia; assembly: GCA_013407115.1. Lineage (NCBI taxonomy): Eukaryota > Viridiplantae > Streptophyta > Magnoliopsida > Fabales > Fabaceae > Glycine > Glycine latifolia. The sequence continues at coordinate 4,849,330 of CM023948.1, read as the reverse complement.
GTGTCACGATATTGCGGAAGAAGAAGTTTGTGAATAGGGTGAACTACACTAATATGCCTGTTTGTTGCTATCACAAATGGCTCAACAACTGCATGGGTGTCTAACCTGTCATACATATAAAGCTATCAAAGAATAACTCATAAATAGGTAAGCTAAGTTTGACTGCGTAAATGTTGGTGATGGCATGAGTCATTCACGACCACATAAGCCTTGGCAAGTAGCTAAATAGAAGCTTCAACACCTTGTTCTGAAGGAAGGTAAACGTTACTAATAGGACCAAAATTATCACCCTGAGGATGTGGCCTACTTAGCTCAATGGCCAATGGCTTTAAAGTTCCATTATCTTGCAACAAAAGGATATTTCTGGTAGCGTAGGCCTTTGTGTTGGTTTCGTTTATTGTACTAGTGTTATCGCCATAGAGCTGTCTATCTAGCTTGCTCTCTGGTGGGAACTCAAACAACTGCAATAATGTGTGGATTTACATCAGCAATCATCTCTTGCAAATTCTTCTAACCACAAGAAAGTTTGATGACTTCCGGTGACCAAATTTTTCATCTCTTGGAAGGTAAATAACCTCGCTGTGACTCTCACTTTTAGGATCTTGTAAGATATATAATAATGTAATTAATAAAATTCAAATCACAATCGTAATCCCTAAAAGTCTAAGACTATGTTTGTTTTGGTTGAAACATGAATGAAGAGAATTATGTTATGTCATTGACAAACTACCAAATATTGTTTTTTGCAGGGACTTGTTCAATCTTTGACAATTTACACAATTTTTACTTACTAGGCAATGAGTAGATGCTAATTTGAAGTAGCAATGATTAAAAACCTCTGACAAAGATGAAAACTTGAAAATAAAACTAATAAAAAAGTGTTTGATTTGCAAAGATCAAGATTGCGAAAATGAGTTGTGAGAAAATGAAAATTGGACTTTGAATTCACTAAATCACTCTCTCATACATACACAAACTATTAATCAATGTTTATCATTTGTTTGCTATCACTAATTCATAAAAATGCTCAAACCCTAATTCCTTAGGTGAAGAACCACCTAAGAGCCTTGACTAAAATAGTGCTATCTAATTTTGTTATATAGTATGTAAAAAACACTTGAAGTAAAAGTTTTTCAAATTTATATCATATCATATTCGTATTCAACACTCTTTTTCCCATCTTTCCTTATCGTATCTACCAAATACATCCATAGATGTGACTTAGATTGAGCCGCTCTTCTGGTGCGGTGGTGCCTCAATGATAATTGCTATAAATTCCTATATTTTGGTGTCATTTTGGAGCAATTAGTTGATATCTCTTGTGCTTTTGAATTTTTTTTATGCCCATTTGAGTAAACTTTGAATAAAAAGCAAGGTTTAACTAGGACTTACTAGTTTATTCATTTTATGCTTGATCTTGGTTTGTTTTCTTATGTTTTACAGGAGCTTTATGGAAGCAAGGATCAAGTAAAGGAGATGTCCTAAGAGTGATCTTGAGGCGTCAAAGAGCCTTTGGTTCAAACTCTAGAACTTTGGAGGTTTTGCAGAGGAAAAAGAAGTTTTTGAGAGTTTTGGAGTCTTGTACACCTATGCAAGAAATTATGAATGAATTTGTGCACATATGCAATGCTGAAATTTGAAGTGATTGAGAACCATACGCTCGCACAACTGAACTATGCACCTGTGTCTGCTATGAGAATTACCTATTATTTCTCATTTTGTTTTGTATTGGGCTTAAACTCTATTTAGCTCATAGCTTTAAATATATTTTTTCTGGTTTAGTATAGGGCTGGACATTTTACATTTGAGAGAGGGAAAGAGACAGGGATGTTCTTGACGACTTTGGATGCGGAGGGATTTTTTCTCCATCAAGTGCTTCTTCCTCCATGGCTAGTAGCTAATTAATTCTCTCTTTCGTTGGGGTTTAACACAGTTGGTCCTACTTTCATGTAATTGCTACCTTATTTCTATTTAATAAAGTGTTATTATTTTTCTTCTTCCATGTCCAATGCTTGCTTTTGGCTCGATCACCCACTTCCATGATTCTATAATTTCAATTGTAGTTGGAAAATTCTTTTGAATTACGAACCGAAGAAGACAACCAATCGATTTTATTCCTAAGGATAAGGTAAAGAGGATTGGTCATCATTAAAACTCTTTGTCTTAATGCAAGTATCTTGTTTACACTAACTCAAGGGATTGATAATGTAATCAAGAGACTTAGGTTATCTCACTTAAGAGATTAAGGCTTGAATAAATTTGTGAATTGATGATAATATAAACTTACTTGAATAGTAATTTATGATGACTAGATGTTAGGAAGTCCAATAAAATTAAACCTTGGCAAGCCTTCTCATCAATTGAAACCTCATTTATCGAACACACAAAGTGTTTGATAATTCCAAAACTCAATCCTTTTGCTTTTTAATCTTTATTTTGATGCAATCTTATTTAATTTGAGTTACTTTCAACAAAATCTTCAAATCAATATTTATTTTTCTTACTTTCCTTTTTATTTGTTTCCTTGATTTTATACATATATTGTTATTTAGATTTAATTAATCTTAATTCCAAATTACTAAAAATTATCAATTTGTTGCACAAGTTTTTGTGGAAACAATACTTATTTATCACTTTGTTACTTGAACGATTTGGTACTCTTACCAAAATTCCAACACTCAACAATTGATAAATTGGATTTTCTTTTCCATCACCGAAATTATTGTAATCATTTATTTCGCCAATGTAGATTTTATCTATCTAATTTTTATTCAAAAACAGCATCTGTGTTCCTAAATGAGGACAGAACACATGAAACACCTAGTTCCTTTCTATACAATAATGCGCAATATGATCATGTATTTCATGTCCACAGTTATGACACACTTGGTCTATCTCTTTTTGGACAGAACTCGAGCAAAATTCGTTGTAGTAGTTTTGCCAAAGTCAACTTGGGCAACATCATAATTTGAATTCATTGCCAGTTTTGTAACAATCTTTGGTGGTTTAAATTTACTATTTTGAAGCATGAAAGAAGCACTTCATATTTCAAATCTAGCATGGTACAAAGTAGTAACATAGCAGTTTTTATTAATGCAAAACGTCGCAGCATCCAAACATACACAATAACCATACATAGGGGGAATGAAGGAAATGAATCCCTTCTAATCCTTTATTTAAGATTCAATACAACCATGCAACCTCTTTAGATAGAGATACTATTAGGAATGCCTCTGAAAGTCAACCCTTCCTCACTAGAAGGATAAAGCAGTGTGTAAGGCATCTTCACAGGGCCATATCGGTTCCTTAGGGTCTCATCATTGTTCCTTTGGATGAGTTTTTGCTCAATGTCAGCCAACTTATTTCCAAATCTCTTGAAGGCTTGTAATATCTGTGCATCAGAAGTCCAACCATCACCACCATCTCTCTGTCCAAGGTATAACTCATCAGAAGCATGCCTTGACAAGACCTCTATGATTGTAAGGTCAGTAAGGGTCTCATTCTTCCCTGTAATTGTTTTCAAATACACCTTCTGAGGGTTCTTAGCAAGCTCATCATACTCAGGAGACCCTTTCTCAGGCATGAATTGCCTGCTAAGAGTTGGCCGGTTAAGGATGTAACCTCCATATGGATACTGTCCAAAATTAACAGCTGCATGAAGGGCTGAAGCAGTCCATATGAGGATGGTGCAAGAATCAATCAACTCTTGGCGAGTTTTCATCTTCCCCCACCATGGCTCATTTTTCTTGTCACCATGACCAACCTCTACAAGTTCTTTCCAAAAGGCTTGGAGTTCAGCATCTTGTGCAATAGCAGCATCTGACTTGTAGTAGAAAGAGACATATTCTTGGACCCATGACTTGATAGTAGCCCATATCTCTAATCCATCAGCAGCATAAGGATAGTCCTCTATCAAAAGACGAAGCCCATGTGGAGAAGATGAATCCTTAACAGCCACACCTCTAGATAACAAGCAAAAGAAAATAATATTAACATCAAAAAGTTATTTTGACATAAATTTTTATTTTTATCTTAAGTAATGAATAGACCTAGAATCTAAATATTTTAGGTGCGTGCTTATAACTTGTAAGGATTACCTCTTAACAAGATCCGCAGGTAGTGCTTGCTCAGTGAAAACCCAATCCTTGTAAACAACAGCAGACATTTCCAAAGAATATCCTCCCCACAAGAATGTTGATTCTATAATACCCTCTGCATTCACCAGAACATTTCGCGCCAGTGAATTTATGTTCATAGTGTCACGATAGTGTGGAAGCAGAAGTTTGTGAATAGGATGAACCACACTAAGATGTCTGTTTGTTGCTATGATGAATGGCTCAACAACTGCGTGGGTGTTTAACCTGTCATACATGTGAAGATATTAATTCAATAATTCATAAATAGAAAAACTAAGTTTGATAGTAAGAATGCCATTAGAAAAATTTATACCAATGGCTGACAAGCTGGTGAAAACAAGAGTCATTTACGACTACATAAGCCTTGGCAAGTAGCCAAATAGAAGCTTCAACACCTTGGTTTGCCGGAAGGTAAACATTACTAACAGGACCATAATTATCACCCTGAGGATGTGGCCTACTTAGCTCAATGGCTAGTGGCTTTAAAGTTCCATTATCTTGCAAGAAAATGATGGTCCTCGTAGCATAGGCCTTGGTGTCGGTTCCATTAATTTTCCTCAAATAAGGAAAGATTGTATCATGGTGATCTAGTATGAACAATCTGTTGTGTTGAATAGCCTGCTCAACCAAAAATATTTTAGTCCTTGCGACCCATTTCAATCATATCAAAACAAATCGATGTTGCAGCGAATTTTTCGAAGAAACGTTGCTGTCTAAGTAAAGATAAAAAGAATGTGGATTACCTGTTCTACAGTGAGTCCACCTAAGTTTGGCTCCAAGTGTTGTTTGGTTATTGTACTGGTATTATCACCATAGAGCTGGCTATCTAGCTTGCTCTTTGGTGGGAACTCCTGCAATAAATATAATTTGCAATGAGGTAAGGTTATCAACTGAAAACATAACAAGTGAATCAACTATTTTTAGTTTTGTTGTTCTTGCTTAACAGTAAAATAGTAAATATACCTGAAGTCTTTTAATAATGTGTGGATTCACACCAGCAATCATTTCTCTTGCGAATTCTTCATCAGTCATCCATGCAGACTGCTCCACTGCTCCAAATAAGAACATTGCAAAAGATCTACTAATCAGCTTACTATGTTATTTGAAATTAAATATTAGTATATTGCTAAAGTATGTTTCAAATATACCTTGAACCACTTTAGGTGTTGGAAACTTAAGGACCTGTTCACCATCAGTTCTGAAGAGTTCTTTGAACAATGGTATAGGGCTAAGCTGGCTAAGTGTATCAGTAGGCAACTTAATTCCACCATCATAGAGTCCGCGCACGTCATCAAAGCTATTAAACTCAGGCTGATTGAACTGTAGCCTAAGTGCAGATTGTAATTTTGGTATGACATTTTGAGATGCAGACTTAAGTATATAAACAAGAAAATCCGATGACTTCAGGTGACCAAATGATTCATCTCTTGGAAGGTAAACAAAGTCACTGCGACTCTCACTTTTAGGATCTGGTAAGATTATAAGAGTAACATATATATTGGCAACATTAATAATAGTAATAATTTTTGAATCATTGCAGAGAAAATGTTTAGATCAACACAACAAAAGACATTTACAACTACAAAATAGAAACTGAGTTTCCAAGAAACAACGTATTAAACGTTGATCACATTTTAACATTTCATTTGTGCTAAAATACCATAAAGTAAACATCACAAAAAAATGTTTGAGTCTTAGAACAGAAGCCTTATATACCTTTCTTAGATTTTTTTCTACCAGTTCTTCCCCTGCGAGGGTAGGGCAAGGTGGTGGATCCTCCAAGAACTGGACGAGCCAATCTGGCATTGGAGTCAGGATCACCTAAATCATTGTAGACATCATAGTCATAGATCCTTTCATGTTCTTGGCGCTCTCCTGTTCCATCTCCTCTCAAAGTCTTCAATTCTTCTTCTCTATACTTCACTAGTGGTCCCGGTGTTTCACTTGGAAGGTATGTCTACATTTATATTTAACAAATTGTCTTATTGATTCATGATGTCAATTTCTGGGAAATACAATTTAAATTCAACAATTTAACTACTTTACTAGGGTGAATATATATGGTTTACCTTGTTTGCAAAGAAAATGCGGTCACTCTTGTATTTTTTGGAATTGTAAACCCATGAGTTGCAAAGGAAGTAGATGGATCCATGGTTAGGAATGTCTTCAAGAGTCAAACTCACAAGGAAGAATTCAACTTGCATAAAATTCTCAATGTAAAATGCTCCAGGAATTCCCATGTCAGTGTCCCATTCAAAATGAACATTGAATGCAGATTGGCCTGCTCCCAAGGTTGGAAGGGAGGTAAGAATACCTTCCAAAAATGTTTGCTTTCCAACTTTCCCTTTTCCACTTCCTACAGAAAATAAGAAAACAAAATTGCACGCGTCAAATTCTGAATTATTGAAGTTGATTTTCAATTTTCAGCAAGGATGATTGTCATGTAGCACTTCTGACTAATCATGTAGCTATTCAAATCAAGTCTTTTACAGCTCAATTACAAAAAATGTGTAAGTTTCTTTTTCCTCCTACTTCATTTCCGTTCATCCAAGTGGCTTTTGTATGAATCTAAGTATCTACCACACTTTTAGAGGTACAATTGATAGTCATAAACCGTTGATTATAAAAACTGATTTTAGATTTTGTCATAAAATCATATACATATATAACAATTTAGAAGTAGTTTTTTTTAAGGAAAAAGTTGTTCGAATAAAGGATACATGTGATCTATAGAAAAAAAATTGTCTTTACCTTAAAATAGAAAAGGAAAAAGAAAGATATTAATTTAAAATACATAACCGTACCGTACATTGAGGTCGTAATTAAATTTTCTTCAAATAATATTTTTGTTTTTTCTTTTCTTAAAAGAAAAATATTACTATAACATTCACTCACAAATGGTGATGGAAAACTAAAAGAGGTGAAAAAATGAGATAAAAGTGAGATGAAGAAAAAGTGTACAAATATAATAACCCAATTTAAAATGTGATGTACGATTATCATGCTCTTCTTAAAATGAGAGAACAAGAAAAACCTTGTTTTAGTTCATTAAAAAGTTTTTATTAAGCGATATTTAAGTTCAAGGAAATGAATAGTTTGAATCAGGTTCTATATGTCTCAGACTTCATTGCAACCAGTAGAAAAAATAACAAATTAAAAACAGAAGTATTGTACAGTATGGAATAGCCAACTGACAAGTATGATATATTAATTTATTACTGCATGAACTCATTTATAACATTAGACTTCATTACTGAAAAATTTATTTATATTATATATATTAATAAATTTTTCAGTAATGATATTCATTTCACTCATTCTATCTCAATTCATTTCCATCATTATTTTTTCTTTATCTTTTTTTTATTTTTTATCACATTCACATGTTATATTAATCATTTTCTCTCTTTTTTTCCCTCTCGTTATCTCTCTCCACCATCCATTTCTATTTTTTTTCTTCCTATCAACTTATATGTCATGTATCATTTCTGAGAAGAAAAAGGAGTCGTCATTAAGGTATCATCAATTCCACAATCAACTTCATTGACACCATTGTAAACAAAAATGTCATTGTGTGAGTGAATTAATGATGGTGTGTGTATGAGAAGAAGTGAGCAATGAGAAAAGAAGTTAGTTAGTTACCATCAGAACTAGTGGCACTGATCAACCTGAGAGCCACGGATCGGCCCAAAAAGGAAGTGAGTGTGTCCACTGTGGTGCCAATGACACCCCCCACAACACCGAGTGCACCGCCCACGATACCACCTACACTCTTGGCAGAAGTAAGGGCGTTTACGTCCAACACATTCTTTTGCATCAACACCACTGTCCCCTTCACCTTATGCCCCCTGTTTATCAAACCTGTTACACCCGAAAACATCTTTCTTTGCAACAAAAAACGTTACACTCTTCTTTTTCTTTAAGACTAGCTAAAAATAATAATAAAGAAAGAAAAGTCCGGGGCTTGTGAAGAACAAAAGCAAAGGGGTGCAGAGTATTTATAGAGCCAAATTAACATCATGTTCATTGTTCAGAGGGTACTTCATTGATCTTATCCGATATTTTTATCCTCAAAACCCGTGGAAAACATGGAACCATGTGTTGGGCTATGTAGATAATTGATTTAGTTCATCATACAAACTTTATTATTGAAAAAACACTTTTTACAGTTGTGCATTTTAATGATGATGGTATAATTGTCTTTGTTTGAAAAATTCACTTTCAAATACGGTTGTATCTGGTAATTATTTTATTTACCACCATTTTTTCTTGTACAAATACTTTTAGAATGCATGTATATAAAATAATTTAAGTGGTATAAATTTTTTAAAAATGATTTTAAAAATTTATATTTAAATAATTATAAAACTCTAATAATAAAAGAGGTTATCCTATCAACAACAATTGACACAAGTGATAACAACTTGTGTCCTTTAATCAAATGATTTAAGATTCAAATCCTGATTTATATTTGAGAATATAATAAACATTGTTGAGAGGAAAATATCCATTTTATATATACTTATAGTTTCCGATAAAAATTAATCAATACTATTGATAGAGACTATTGGTACCAAAACTATGATAAAAAAAAAAAAAGAGATTGTCTTTACGCTGAATTACTCACGCTCCATATTTTTTACTAAGTAAATATCGGATATATAGGTGTGCACGTGGTTAATCCTCTGAACAATGAACATGATGTATTTTTTACTTAGATTTATAGGTGTGCACGTGGTTAACCCTATAGGATTAAATGTGGAAAGAGAAATAACTAAGTAAATACGCTTAATTATATTTTTTACTCATAACTTTTTAATTTTTAATTAATTTTATTTTCTACAAATTAATTTGATGTATTTTATTCTTAATTTTTAATTTTTAAGAAACTTTTTGCAAATTTTATCTTGGGTCATTTAATAATACTAGAAAATACTCGATGAAATTTTAAATGTTCAAATATTTAAAATAAAATATAAAACAAAATCAGACAATTTTCTTGTTAATAAAATTAAATTAAAATTCAAAATTTATTAAATGTTTCAAGACAACATATTTTTGTTGGTAATTAACAGGAATATTACTAATAGAAATTTTATAACGATCATATTATTTTAGTTTTTAGGTCATTTTACTCAAATTCTTATTAAAATATAAATTTTAACTGTTAAATTAAACTTCATCGAAATGAAAAATATAAAAAACATTGACAACACATTTGAAACATATTTGTATTATTAAATAAAAAACATTAAGTTATTAAGTAAAACCGAAGTGAAAATTATTTAATAATAAAAAAATAATATTAAAAAAAGGGCGTTAATAAATATTTCTAACACTTTTTCATCATATATTGATAGTGTGTTAAAATATTAATCATATTAAAATATTTGTTTTTTAAAATAAAGCAAGTAAAAACATTTATGTACGAAAAAGTAATTAAAATCATCTATCAAAATATATTAAATGTTTTAATTAATTATAAATTGCAAAGTATTAATTTATAATTTTTTACTAATAAAAATATATCAAATGTAACTTCAATTCTATTAATAATATGATTAATTAAATAAAAACATATCAAAAAATCTAACTCAATTGGTTGAGGAAGATGTCACGAATATTATAAATTTATTACTATCTTTGATTCTGACTGATTAAAAAAAAATAAAAGTATATGTTTTTAAAAGCTAAAAAGAAATATTTTTTTATTCAAAACACTAAAAAAATATACAGCAATTTTAGCTAGTTTTTTTTTGGATGAACGGGGAAATATCACATTTAGTTTTTCTTTTTAACATCACATTTAATTAATGTAGCAACTCTCACAGTTTGCCATATATTTTCAAATTAACCTAGTTAGTGTAATAAATTATCAAAAGATGAAACCAAAAAATATAAATAGAAGGACAAAATTTTATTTTAACCTTTCAATTTTCATAGATTATTGACGTGTATATCTAATTCCTATTATAATGATTAATTAATTTTTTTTCAAGAAAGAAGCTCATATTATTTCATTCATTCACAAGAGTATGATACAATTGGGAATATATACGCTGGAGACATCGTGGAGTAATAAAAGAATCTGGACATTCTTGCAAAGGAGTGCGCGACCCGATTAACGTGTCTAGAAGAAAAACTCAAAAGAAAGAGTTAGGGATATGGTTGAGAGCTTCTTTACAATTCTACAGATCAATAGATCCAAATTCTGAGTGGACAATTGACAAGAAAGCAAGCCATCAGTACGTTGCTTACAGTCTGATTTAATGAATGTTTCAGATGACTTTTATTTATTTATATTACATTTTTAAATTTTCAAAATAGAGTTGTTATTTTAAAGGTAATTGCTAACTAGTTAGTTGTTGCAACTAACTAGTTAGGAATGGCTCTGCAAGTCAAACCTTCCTCACTAGAAGGATAGAGCAATGTGTAGGGCATCTTCACCGGGTCATATCAGTTATTCAGTGTCTCATCATTGTTCCTTTGGATGAGCTTTTGCTCAATTTCTGCCAACTTTTTTCCAAACCTCTTGAATGGCTCTAATGGTTGTGCATCACAAGTCCAAAATTCACTATATGTCTGTCCAAGGTACAACTCATCAGAAATGCCTTTTGAGGGTCCTTAGCAAGCTCATCATACTCAGGCATGAAGAGTTGGTCGGTTAAGGACATTGCAAGTTTCGCCATCCGTTTTCTTGTCAGCATGACCAACCTCTACAACTTCTTTCCAAAAGGCTTGGAGTTCAGTGTCTTGTACAACATCAGCATCCTGCTTGTAGTAGCAACCTATGCCTTGATGGCTTTTGCTATCTCTATTCCATCAGAAGCATAAGGATAGTCCTCTATTACAAGACAAATTAAAAGTCATCTGGCAAAGCTGAATCCCAAAGAGCCACTCCTCTGGATTACAACCAAAGAAAATTACATTAAAAACATAAAATATTTATAGGGACGTGCTTATGACTTGTAAGGACCACCTCTTAATCAAATCAGGAAGTACAAAAATGAACAGAAATAGGCCGTCACAAGGATGGTTCTGGTAGCATGGCCTTTATGTCAGTTTCGTTTATTTGCCTCAAATATGGATAGATTGTGTCATGGTGGTCTAGTATGAACAATTTGTTGAATTGGATAGCCTGTTCAACCAAAAATATTTTAGTCCTTGTGACGGCCTATTTCAATCATATCAAAACAAATTGATTTTGCAGCGAATTTTTCAAAGAAACGTTGCTGTATAAGTAAAGAAAATAAAAAGAATGTGGATTTACCAGTTCCGCAGTAAGTCCACCCAAGTTAGGCTCCAACTGTTCTCTGGTTATTGTACTAGTATTATCACCATCGATTTGGCTATCTAGCTTACTCTTTGGTGGAAACTCTGCAATAAATTTGATTTTTGTAATGAGGTAAGCTTGGCAACTGCAAATTTAATAAATTTGATTTTTGGAATAGTGATTTAAGCATGTAGGTCTAATCACGTTAAATAAAGTTATGTTATGAATGTAGATATGAGATGTCGAACCACATAAATAAATTACTATTGCGGATGTAGACATGAAAGTTGAGAGATCAAACCACTTTAAATAAATTTATCATTTTTTTCTTATTTTGTTTATTATGTTGCTTTTTTTAATTCTATTGTGTGTTCTTTCATCATTGTATATGAAGAGATATGTGGTTTTTCCTAATGATGGTATCGAAACATATTCTAACAATTGTTGTTGTGTTTATTAGACCACCTGCTATAGAGCCACTATCGAAGCATCAACATATGTTCAGTCCTACAAATTTCACGTTTGATAATTGAGATGTTCAATCTTCGATGTGAGGAGAGTATGTTGAATATTTCACATCGACTAATGATATGATCAAAATAATATATATAATTGAGGTGCGTAAGATTAAGTTTAGGGACTAAACTTTTCTACAACCGGTTAACGTCCTCTAATTTCTTTTTTAACATTTAGGCTTTTCCGTCTATTTTATTACATTTACAGGCCTGAGACATATCATTCCCAAAGTTGAAAGCGTGTTCAAACCAAGCATGAATAATAAAACAGAAGTATCAGAAGCAAAAGGATAAACAGGCAATAACAAACTAATAAGCACAACTACACAGCAAAAGAAAATTTAGAAATAATTAATAAACAAACAAAGAACAGAAACTGGTTTCGTGACTTGCATGGACACACACATTCATATATATTTTCATCTTTCTTTGGTTTTTTTTTATATTTATCTGGACAAATTTTAGTGTTTAAATTCTCTTTGAAACTATTCATTCTATGTTAAAGCTCGTGGTCGGTACAATTTCCAGATTGTGAATGCATCACCATGACTGGTATGTTGTGTATTCTTGCTTGCCTCAGTCCCCTAGAGTTGATGATTACTTTAAGACCCTTGCATATCCAATTACACAGCAAATTATTGACAACAATGTTGATATGAAGATGACAAAACGTAATACTATAAAGAACAAACGATTGTGAAACTAACACCATTCCTTTGATAGCACAAGGATATGCCTGCAATTGTCCCCCAGAGTTGTGGATTTCCTAAGAATGACAAGTTTGAAACTGAATTAAAGTAAAGATACCATCAGATGGAATCTTTCCATCCAAATTGTTAAATGATAAATTGAGAAAATTGATCAATTCTCCCAAGCCTGCCAATTTCCAGTGGGATGCTTCCTGTTAATCTGTTATATTGGACAAGTCAAGCTTGATCAATTTAGTGCATATTCGTCCCATTTATGGGAGGCATTGTTCCTAAGAGAAGGTTATTGTTGAGAACAAAGAATTTAGTCTAATCTAATTTTCCAAACTATCTGGAATCCTAAGAGAATTGATTGTGTGAGATATCCAGTACACCAAATTTAAGACACTTACCTAATGCTTCTGGAATTGAAGTTTTGAAAAGGTAATCGTGAGATGAGAAAAATTCTTCCGATATGAATTCATATTATGATGTTAACTTGGGCAACATCATAATATGAATTCATTGCTAGTTTTGCAACAAGCTTTAGTGTTTTAAATTACTATTTCCATACATGAAAGTTTCACTTCATATTGTAAATCTAGCATGGTACAAAGTAGAAACAGAGAAAATTTATTAATACAAAACATCAAAGCATCCAAACATACATCATAACCATACACGGGAATGAAGGAATTACAACTCATATTTTATTTAAATTGCAACACAACCATAAACCTCTTTAGATGGAGATGCTGTTAGGAATGCCTCGGAAAGTCAACCCTTCCTCACTAGAAGGATAAAGCAATGTGTAGGGCATCTGAACTGGGCCGTATCGGTTCCTCAGTGTTTCATCATTGTTCCTTTGGATAAGCTTTTGCTCAATTTCTGCCAACTTCTTTCCAAACCTCTTGAAGGCCTCTAATGGCTCTTTGTCAAAAGTCCAAAATTCACCACCATCTCTCTGTCCAAGGTACAACTCGTCGGAAGCATGCCTTGACAAGACCTCTATAATGGTAAGGTCTTTAAGGGCATCACTCTTCCCTGTAATTGTTTTCAAATACGCCTTCTGAGGGTTCTTAGCAAGCTCATCATACTCAGGGGACCCTATCTCGGGCATGAATCGCCTGCTAAGAGTTGGCCGGTTAAGGATATAGCCACCATAAGGATATTGTCCAAAATTAACAGCTGCATGAAGGGCTGAAGCAGTCCAAATGAGTGTGGTGCAAGATTCAATCAACTCTTGGCGAGTTTTCATCTTCCCCCACCATGGCTCATTTTTCTTGTCACCGTGACCAACCTCTACTAGTTCTTTCCAAAAGGCTTGGAGTTCAGCATCTTGTGCAATGGCAGCATCTGACTTGTAGTAGAAGGAGACATATTCTTGGACCCATGACTTGATAGTAGCCCATATCTCTAATCCATCAGCAGCATAAGGATAGTCCTCTATCAAAAGACGAAGACCATGTGGAGAAGATGAATCCTCAACAGCCACACCTCTGGATAACAAGCAAAGAAAAATAACATTAACATCATTTTTTTTTTATCTCGAGTAATGAAAAGAACTAGGATCTAAATATTTTAGTACGTGCTTATAACTTGTAAGGATTACCTCTTAACAAGATCAGCAGGTAGTGCCTGCTCAGGGAAAACCCAATCCTTGTATACAACAGCAGACATTTCCAAAGCATACTTTCCCCACAAGAATGTCGATTCTATAATACCCTCCGCATTCACCAGGACATTCCTTGCAAGCGCATTAATGTTCATTGTGTCACGATAGTGTGGAAGAAGAAGTTTGTGAATAGGGTGCACAACACTAAGATGCCTGTTTGTTGCTATCACGAATGGCTCAACAACTGCATGAGTGTTTAACCTGTCGTACATGTAAAGATATTAAAGAGTAATTCAAAAATAGATAAACTAAGTTTGATTATATAAATCTAGTTTGCAAAATTTATACCAATGGCTGACAAGCTGGTGGTAGCAAGAGTCATTTACGATCACATAAGCCTTGGCAAGTAGCCAAATAGAAGCTTCAACACCTTGCTCTGCTGGAAGGTAAACATCACTAACAGGGCCAAAATTATCACCCTGAGTATGTGGTTTACTTAGCTCAATGGCCAATGGCTTTAAAGTTCCATTATCTTGCAACAAAAGGATGGTTCTAGTAGCATAGGCCTTTGTCTCAGTTGCGTTTATTCTCCTCAGATATGGAATGAGTGTGTCATGGTGATCTAGTATGAACAATTTGTTGTTTTGGATAGCCTATTCAACCAAAAATGTTTTAGTCCTTGCGATTCATTCCAATCATATCAAAACAAATCGATTTTGCGGCAAAGTAACAGTAGAATTCTTCAAAACAATGCACTGTATAAGTAAAGAAAATAAAAAATAAATCTGGATTTACCTGTTCTACAGTGAGTCCACCCAAGTTAGGCTCTAAGTTTTCTTTGGTTATTGTGCTGGTATTATCACCGTAGAGTTGGCTATCTAGCTTGCTCTTTGGTGGGAACTCCTGCAATAAATATAATTTGCAATGAGTTAAGGTTATCAACTGCAAATTTAACAAGTGGGTAAAATGTTTATAGTTTTATGTACTTGCTTAACAGTTCAATAGTAAATTTACCTCAAGTTTCTTAATAATGTGTGGATTTACTCCAGCAATCATCTCTCTTGCGAACTCTTCATCAGTCATCCATCCAGACTGATTCACTGTTCCAAATAAAAAACATTTCAAAAGATGTATCAGCTTAGCATGTTTGTTTATGAATATAAATATTGCTAGGATCAGGAATATGCTTTTAATGTACTACCTTGAATTACTTTAGGTGGGGGAAACTTAAGGACCTGTTCCCCATCAGTTCTGAAGAGTTCAGTGAACAATGGTATAGGACTAAGCTTGCTAAGTGCATCAGTAGGCAACTTAATCCCACCATCATAGAGTCCGCGCACGTCGTCAAAGTTAGTAAACTCAGGCTGGTTGAATTGTAGTCTAAGTGCAGATTGTAATTGAGGTATCACATTTTGAGATGCAGATTTGAGTATATAAACAAGGAAATCTGATGACTTCAAGTGACCAAATGACTCATCCCTCGGAATGTAAACGGAGTCGCTGCGAACCTCACTTTTAGGATCTGTTTAAGATATTTAATAGCAACATTAATGACAGCAATTTCAGAACTCATAGGATAGGGAACTGTTTCAGATCAGCAAAAGTTGTTATATGTTTGTTTTGCAGAAAACATCTCAGTTCTGGCAAGACAAATTGATCCTAATTAATAGTGACATAATGTTTGGCTAATTTCATTGCATCATTTTTGCTAAGATATCATAAAATAAATAATAACACAAGAGAACTGAAAAACGAGGTTTGAAACTAATTAGATAGAACAAAAAGCCTTACCTTTTGTAGATTTGTTTCTACCAGTTCTTCCTCTGCGAGGGTAAGGCAAGGTGGATCCTCCGAGAACTGGGCGAGCCAAATTGTCCTTTTCGGGTGTTCCCAAATCATTGTAGACATCATAATCATAGATCCTTTCATGTTCTTTGCGCTCTCCTGTTCCATCTCCTCTCAAAGTCTTCAATTCTTCTTCTCTGTACTTCACTAGTGGACCCGGTGTTTCACTTGGAAGGTATGTCTACATTTATTCACATTTAACAAATTTTCTCATTGATGCATAATGTCATGTTCTGGGAAATAGAATTTAAATTGAACAAATAAAGTACTACTTTACTAGGTGAACAATGGTTTACCTTGTTGGTAAAGAAGATGCGAGTGCTTGGGTACATTTTTGCATTGTAAACCCATGAGTTGCAAACAAAGTGGATGGTTCCCTGGTTAGGAACGTCTTCAAGAGTCAAACTCACAAGGAAGAATTCAACTTGCATGAAATTCTCTATGTAGAATGCACCAGGAATTCCCATGTCACTGTCCCATTCAAAGTGAATATCGAATGCCGACTCTCCAGCTCGCAAGGTTGGTAAGGAAGCAACAAGACCTTCCAGAAAAGTTTGCTTTCCAACCTTTCCCTTTCCGGTTGCTACAAAAATTTCTCATGATGTCAATTTCTCAATTATTGAAGTTCATTTGTCAATTATAGTTATATGTTCAGACTGTCAATTAATGTTTCTCACATGAACCGTTCATATCATATTGCTATTCTTGTTACAACTCGAGTACAATTTAATTACGACATCACAAAAACTCTTTGTCAGTAGTACTTATTGGATGAAGTCGACTAGGTAAATCACAGAACGTCATTTGCTCAGTTAAATGTCAAAGTTTCAGTGCTCTAAACAATATATTTTATTATAAATACAAGAAAAATTTATTAAATAGTAAACAAAAATTAAAATGAGGAAAACAAGGTTCTAGGAGGGATTATTTGTCTTTTTCCTACGGTCTGATTCCTATTTCTTCTTGTTTGCGTTGAAATATTTTATTACGATAATATAGAACTATAAATCTGAATCACACAATTATATAAAGATCATCAAGATTAAAAGATAGCCGGTAGACGATAGTCACCTTATTTACAACTATACTGAAAGAGTATGCAAAAATATTTAATATACTTATATTTTAAAACTGAATATAAAAAGTAAAGAATAATTAATAAATCTTTCTTATCCAAATAATATAAAGACAAACATTTTTATTATGTTTCTTTTCACTTCATTTTATTTTCTAATCAGTTAATGTCTCCAAGTCAGCACTCAAACAAAACAAACATTAAGAAACAAATAAGGAAATTGTGTAGAGCAGTGAATGATGAGCAATAAGAAAAGAACATACAATCAGCACTGGTGGCACTGATCAACTTGAGGGCCACTGATCTGCCAAGAAAGGAGGTGAGGGTGTCAACTCCGGTGCCAATGATATCACCGACGGCACCGATGGCACCGCCGATGATACCAGTGGCACTCTGAGCAGAGGTGAGGGCGTTGATGTCCAACACATTCTTACGCATCAACACCACTGTACCCTTCAGCTTCTGGCCCCTGTTAAAGATACCCGACACAACTGGAAACATCTTTGCTTTCAACAAGTAACAACGTTACACTCTTTTTTTAACTAGAGAAGATTAAGCCTGTGGCTTGTGAGGAACACGAGCAAAGTGATGACTATTTATAAGGCCAAATTATAAGATGCTAGCTCAGATCAAAGAAGGGTAATGATAATTTTTTAAGACCATGTGCAAAACATGATCTTCCTAGTAACTCCTTGTCTGGTATAAAATAATTAATATATACATGTGGTTACATCATCATTAATTTTTGTTTTAAGTAATGTTTTCGTTTGCTACATAGTTAACTCTTCGGCCAACGGGGCCCTTTTTTTCTTTTGTTTAAACATTCTAATAAAAGAGGTTTATGCTTAAGTACAATAATGATTAATGAGACATACTTGGGTGTAAACTGTGAGATTAAATGATTAATATATGCACAATAATAAATGTAAACTATTTTATAATATTTCTTTGTGAAATTAATTCTATATTTTCCTGTGCAATGTTTTTCTTTTACTTGTGTAATTGTGTCACACTACAGGGTCTGAACTGAAGCTCAAACCAGACAAGAGTATATATCAAACTAATCACGCAAAGTCAAAACATATTATCAATGCATCTAAAAAAAAAATTTTCTTAATGCATTTAAAAAAATTAATCAAATATTTTCTTTTGAATACGCTCTTCATATGCATCATTTTCATTTTAAAAATTATTACAGTGTTTATATATGATTTAATAAATGATTTTTAAGATAATTACTATAAAAAGTAATAAACTCGCTATACATAAAGATTTGAAATTAAATAATAATGTAAAAAAATATCGTTACAGCATCAATGCATGTAATATTTTTTTCTTAAATATTTCGGTCTAAGTTTTGTTTTTTTAAGTTATGTGTGGTAGAATTTAAAAAATATTTATTTTTAGATTTAAAAATATTACAATAGATATCAAATCTAAAACACTTGTACAATCTTATATAAAATTTATTGAGACTTTAGTCTTATGTTAGTAACTTTCATACAATATAACGCGTGACAAGATACTTCCACACCGAAATCATCCTTATAATTTAATCTTTCGTTTGGAAACCCGATTATGTTTTCAAGATAAACGGGACAAAACGTTTAAATAAAAAAATAATTTTAAAATATATTATAAAATAGTTAGTCTAAGTCATACCTGTTAGATCTCTCAATCTGAATTTTGTATATGAAAGAAAATATATATTCAGAAATAAATTCCAGTGTATTGTTGATATTTTTAGTTTGAGAAAGAAGGGCTATGGTTTAAATAGAAAAAAAAAACAGGATTTAATTGGCTCTTCTAAGGAGAATACATAATTTAGAAGATAAAGAAGAATAATAATCATTGATTAAAAATTAACGGTTGAGAATAATAATAATAATTATTATTATTTCTTCTGTTTCTTTAGTAACCAAGTAAGGTGAGTTTTCTTCTTTTATTTCCTTAATTTAACTAAACCTGATAAAATTACCTTCGCCTTTAATAAAATTTATTATCTCACTTTACTTCTGAATCAAACACAGTGTAAAAAAACGAAAGAGGAAAAGAACACCAAATAAGAAATATGATAAGAAAAAAATTACTATATTCCCCAAAAGTAACCTTAAAGTTATCAACATTGAGCATCTATCTGCTTCTCTGCAGGAATATATGACCAAGGATCACTGGTCACTACTCGTTAAGAATGGAGTGTTCCAAAGATCGATTTTTCACAATATATTGGGCCGGATACAATCTTATTGGAGAAGATGGAGAACAATCTTCGAATCCCTGGCCCAACTATTTGTTTAATCTAATATTTACTACTATACACATGTATTATGTACGTGTTTGTGCCAAAGGCTCTTGTGATACAATATATATCGATTAGGAGCACGCAGTCACAAAAGGAATTATACCTCATGCATATTGGTTCAATTTTTTAACCTCATATTTAATTATATATAATATTTTATTATAGAACACGAATCTTTAAAAGTTACCATCCTGTACGATTTTGTTAAAAAAAAAAACTGTATGTGATCGTGGTATTTTTTTTTCATAAATTACTTGTTCAGATTTGCAGGTGGCATATATTTTAACTTCATGCTCTTACAACCATGAATTTAAAATATATGATCACACGAAGGCTGCACATATTCTAACTTCATTGGTTTGTAGATAAAATATAAGTATTTTTTAACTAGCTGTATCTTTTAGGTTGTGGATCTTGTATAGTTTATCGATTGGATAAGATCAAAATATTATTTCGAACGCGTAATATTAGTAAATACCTAGTAAGCTCGATTACTTTGAAGTTTGAACTATTATTTAATCTACCTCATCTTTTAAATGCAATTTTCCAGCTTAGGATTAGCGTGTGAGGATGACCCGAGTATGGTTTGGAAATAAAGTTATATTTTGTTGGTCAAATGAGAAAGGGCCACAATATTATTTGTCTAACTAACATAGAGTTTCCATTTGATTAATAGGCTTGTACAAATGCTTGCTTTAATAAGGATTTAGCTTATTTTATTATTTATCACTTATTTCTTTTTATTCGTTCACTTTATAAAAAATGTATCTATTTTTTAAAACAGATTAAGATAACATTAAGTATTATCCTTTTCAATTATTTTTGCTTAATTATTAAATATATTTCATATTTTTAAGAAAGTTAAAATTAATATTAACATAAACTGTAGTAGTAATTACACTTCTTAATCTATCTTTTATATTCTATAGTAGACAAATAATAAAAAAAGGATTATTACCCGCTATTAGAAAGAAATGATAATTTTAACTTTAGTACGTGTCTAACTATTGCAACAAAAATGGTATCACTTAAACATGTACAACACGCGCGCGTTTAAAAGTTCCTTAAACTAATAATATTTTTTAAAATATATGATTTTGATAATTTTTAAAAATTTATATTATTTTGATCAATAAACCAGTTGTTGTTATCAATTTTAGTGAAATTGAGAGAAAAGATAAGAACAAGGTTAAAACGTCTAAAGAAGTGTAATAACGTATCAACACAAAACACCATTAAAATAAAATAAATGTCGTGTTCCTTTGTATACATCAATTAATTAGTATTGTCAGTGGAGATGCATGGAATGATGGACTACATCAACATGAGTTTGTTTTTTTCTTAAGCCTATCTTAATGGCGCGGTTTCCTCTTAAAAAATATTCAGTATTTTTTCTATCAGTAATATACAGTATATAATTACATTTGTCTGTTCTCTTACAGAACGTTTAAGTTCCTTAAAAAATGTATATAATTACATTTGTCTGTTCTCTTAATCTAGGCAATTTTCAATTTTTTACGTTCTGTAAGAACTTGATTTTCTATATTGTAAGTACTAAAAAAATGATGTAAAAATTCTAGATTGGTTCTTTATTAACCGATCAAGAAAGTGGACGTGATCTTTACAACTTTTACATTCTGTAAGAACTTATTACAGATACATACATCCAAGAAACAAGGTCTCATCCTTAGGAATAAAAAATAAATGGCTCATAATCCAAAATCTTTTTTTGCTTAGAGGGAGGCAAAAACCACTAGAACCTAATTAACATTAATATTCCCAAAGCAAGGACGCTGGAGGAGTAGAGAAATACTGAACTCTTAACTCTTTAACTTGATGAGACCTCAAGGCAAACCCCACACGATTAGCTTCATGATGCGCATGTGTTATCCTGACAGTGATAGGATAAGTAAATCAATTTTTTTAAAAGAAAATCATATTTTGTTAATGCACGAAACAAATAATTGATTACAGCAAGATAGAATAATTATTCTATGTATCCAATAATTAGTATATTGATTTAATTGTAAATTTTATCATCAAAATTTTATTATTTTAGTGAATTTTATCACCTTATTTTCATGATTTCATGAATTTTACTGATCTATTTTTGTTTTATCAATTTTAACAACTAATTTTTAATATTTTGTAACTATTCAAAAAAATTATTTTTATGCATTTTATCATCATGTCGATAAAAAATCAATGTAAAAAGTCACTTTTATAAATTTTTATATATTATTTTTAATTATAAACTTGATAAAGAAAAATCACTTTTCAATTATAGTTATAACAAAAGTAAAAAATCATTTTTGTATATGGTAAAAATCCTATGTTAAAAGTTAAAATAATTCATTTTTCAGCAACAAGTGATAAAATATGCAGAATTAAAAGTTTGGATGATACAATTTTAAAAAAACTTGGATAATAAAATTTATAAAATAATAAAAATTAAGTGGTAAAATTAAAATTTGAGCCTAGTATATTCTAATCACTAGACACTAAACAAGCCCATAATGTTGATAAAAAATACTCAGACGGAAGGGAATAAAATATCTAAGTTCAAAGTTTACTTTTGTAAGCATGTTCTTAGAAAGAAGCGTTCATTTTTTTATTATAGAAAAATATTGATTTTGGTTAATTGGACAACGGAAATTTTAATATTCAAAATCATTATAAATATTGTCTAGTTGTTCAATCATAATCGAATATAACTTCTAATTATTGTTTAACTACATATAGTCTGGGCAATGGAGTTTATAGACTGCTTACCAAAAACAAAAATAGAAAAACTTATAGACTGTAGAGCGTTGTCTCACGCTTATTTGTTGTGCAGTGGTCACTAATTTTGTGAAATATTTTTTATTTTAAAAATAAGATTTACCCTACTGACGTTTGTTTGACTTTACATAGATAATTATTTTTAACTTTTTAAAGTTTTTCCATGAAGCGACATGAGCAGCATTCTGATTTTACTATAATTTTTAAATAAGTTTAAAAAGAAAATCATATGGATTATGTGAAATCTTGTAGTATTTTAAGAGGGCTCAAGTTCCATGTACGTCACTTTAGAGTTTAGAGAATCTAAGTGTATGATTTTCTATTTTTTTAAAAAATTAATTTTATATGTTAACGTCTGAAATCTATAAAATTTTATAAAAAAATAAAATCTATGTAAATTAAATAATATTATTCAATATGAAAAAAAAATCCAATTGCGCCTTTGATTATGATACCTCGCTATTGTAACATTTGACAAATAAAAACTGTAATTAAATCACGTCAGGATATCTCAAATAATTAACATGTTAGTAGCCACCTGATTGATATATCATTGTTTAGTTCCACGCAATGGCAGATCCAACAGATTTCTTGAATGGAGAAAAGAAAATAATCTAGAATATTTACTTTTAAAAAATATATATTCTTGTGAGCCTCTTAATCTCTTTCTTTATTTGCGACGGTGTTATTTTTTTGAAATCTGACGTGTTTAGTGTTAGAGAAGTGGTAAACATTAGAAGTTAAAGTAATAAAATTAGCATTAAATTATTCTATTTTTTAGTTTTATAATTTTTATATTCATTTTATATAAAAAAAATCTTAGGAGACAACGCTTATTTTTTATGGGCCAATGAAATTATTATATTTATTTGAGTAAAAAATAAAAATTGTGCAGGCAATTGCCCCATATCCCTTTATGTGCATTCATCTCCTGGTGTTGCATCGATCGGTAAAATCTGTTACATATTTTATGAAAGATTAGTGAAGCGATCAATATCACACAATTAAATTAATTCGTGTAATTGAAATATGAGAATTAATATTATATAATTATTTTATATTAATGATAAAATATCATTAAGCCTAATAACTATTATAAAATTATTAAATTTATTATTCATAATGATTTGTAATTAAATAATAATGTAAAATGATCATATAAAAAAATTATTTGTTAGTGAATATATTATTTATTCAAAAAAAGGATACATTTTTAATATTTATCGGAAAAAGCTTTGAAAATTTCAAGTATGCTTATAACAAGAATAATCCCTGACCAAGAAAATATCCTGCATTTTAAATAATAAAAAATGGTGGAACGTGCTGCGCGAGGGAGAATATAAAATTATAGAAATCTCAATCACAATAATAATGATAGTAGCTATATAAAAAATATATAATGATAGTAGCATCAATGATGCGATTGGTTAAAACCAATCTCAATTCTCTAGTCACAAGACTTTGTTTGATTTGAAACTAAATGATAGTGGCACGTTCTTTGGTGGTCCATGCAATTGCAAAACCAGTTCGAGCACACGTCCAACCCATACCACTCGACAGGAATAAAATAATTATGGAACTTTATATAAGGAAAATTAATCAATGTAATCAATTGTTATGTATCACATCAATGTGACTTATTTTTCTAATCTTTTATTGCATCCATATAATATTTTTAAAGGCTGTATTGATCAAAGTTTTCATTTATCGAATATCACAATTTTAAAAATTGGTAGGAAGTAGCCACGAGGCAAACGAGATGGCTAAACCTGAGTCACTGTTCCAGTTTTAGAAGAAAACGAGAAGGAATTTTTTTAATACAAAATGAAGAGATTTTATATTTGATAAAAAAATTAAAATATGCGGACCTCACAATGTACTTTCTCTTCATAAATAAATAAGAGAAAATACATCATTATAAGAAAAAAAATCCCATTAATTTGTCCTTTTATAATTTTTTTTCCCCTTTCACATTTTTCACACAAAGTGTAACGGTATGACTAATCAGAGATTTGTCTTCTTTGAAGGAAATTTAGCTCAATTAAGCAATGTGTATAGATTGTTATAAATCATGTATCTATCTTTCGTTCTTATAGATAAAGAAATAATTTCTTTTGAAAGATATAAAGCAAATCAACGGAATAAATAAATAAGGGGCCACTAGACTCTGCAAATGGATTTTGAAAGAAGTGAAATGACTTAAAAAAGGAATAGGCTCTTGGTCGGTAGAGAGGTTTAGCAATCCATTTCTTTTGTTTTTACCGACACTTATAAATAAAAGAGTTTAACTAAAATATAAGGAAAGCTAGTTGATAATATTTTCTTCAAAAGTCCGCACAAAAAAAACATTTTCTTAAAAAAGTATATTTGAAGAGATTGTTTTATTAATTGACAGTATAAAATATTTATATTCATGAATCTAATCTTAATATTTTGTTTTAAATATTTATACATATAAGAATAGGTCTAGCATTTTTGAAAAGTTTTCAAAAGTAGAATAAAAGTGTATCGTTTTTAATATATATATATATATATATATTATCCCAAATCAAACTTTATAAATTTAGTCAAGACCAATACACAGAAATTAGCAGGAAATTATCATCAAAACATTTATCATATTACTTTTGGTTTATTATCAAATTTCAAGTTACATGTGTCTAATTCTCTTTATGTAAGATTTTATATTTAAGTTTAAAATTATGGGGGAAAACATTTTTTTATTCGCATATTTTTATGCAAATTCACGATGAGAATGTAAGTGCCAAATGTTAAATTTCAAAAATATTAATACCATAATTAATTATAGTATAACATATTATGAACTAAATTTTATATAAATGTTGTTAAATAAAAAAATTGAACTTTTGATAAAATTAAAAAAAAGTTTATTCAATAACAAAATATCTATAAAATAAAGTGTGTTAAATAAAATAATATTGAGGCTATTACTGTGTAAAGATAAATGTGAAAGTATTTCTTATATTAAAAATACGAATTTTGAAATAATATAAACCAAACATCCAATCATGAACCAACAATCAGAACGGACATATTTACGATGAATAATCCAAATATCCAATCATGAACAAAATAGACGAGAGAACACATGATGTGATGGCATTTGTATAGTACTTTAATCGATGGTGTTTTGAATTATGTGGGAATTGGTTATTGGATGAAATTTCATTCATTCATTCATCCTCTATGAAACTTGGTTTGTCGTTGCTGCCCAATTATTATAGGCTTTGTTCATTTGTAATATTTCTCTTTCAGAGTCAGAGACGGAGTCAGTAAGCCACATAACATAATAACTGATACACCGTGTTTTGTTTCGTATGGATGCGGAATTGAAGGGTACATGTTATCTTTTCTTTTTCTTTCCACATCGCATTCATGTGCGTTATCAGACAGATTCAGACCCACTTCTCCTGCGTTTTTGCACCTCCATTTCTCCATTATTTATTTATTTATTGGCCCTTGAATTGGAGCAATCAAGAATCAACTACATTTTTTCTTTTTAATGGTGCACAAGATAATTAAAACCAGAATATATATATTTATTATAAATTCTTGATGTCTGGATGCGATTCATACCAATAAACAAATATTAGTTAATTTATGTCTAAATAATTTTTAATAACTCATCAAGGAGTATAGTAGTATTTTTTTGGAAAAAATAAGTTAATTGAATTACATATATTAAGTTTATTGTTTGTAATATTTGCATATAAAAATTATCTGAGCAATGCAACAGGTGACTCTTCCCAAACAATAAAGGTTAGTCTTGGTCATAAGTAGATCTGCCAACTTCGCAACATGACACAAAAAATTGGATAGATGCGCCAGTTATCATCTTGATGCTGACCTGCTAAAGTAAGAATATACTGTTGTTAATGTAAGGACATTGGTGCATTTGGCTCGTGAAAAGATAGTTCATACTCTCCAATAGTTGCATAAAAGAATATTTTTATTTAATAGTAGTAATATTTATGATATATAAGACATAGAAAGAAGTTATAATTTATTTATTTTTATATAATTTTAATTTTTTAAATAGATAATTAAATTAATTTATCAGAATAACCATTAATTTATTTTTT
The DNA here is from genome assembly GCA_013407115.1 of Glycine latifolia. Taxonomy (NCBI): domain Eukaryota; kingdom Viridiplantae; phylum Streptophyta; class Magnoliopsida; order Fabales; family Fabaceae; genus Glycine; species Glycine latifolia. Next base: position 4,822,999 of record CM023948.1, on the reverse strand, counting down.
ATAGTAAAATATTTTAAAGCATTTTTAAAATAAAATTTATTTTTGATAAAATGATTGTACATTTGTAAAAGATATGATAAATAATTTATAGGGTTGATCAAAACATTCAGTGATGTAAAATTTGTTTGCATTATTTATATGTGGATGAATTATTTATCTAGTGAAAAAGTTAGTGTTCACTTTTTTTTTGTGTAATTTTTTTACTCAATAACACTTAAATATTGTGAGTGAAATTAATTTTTGACTCATAAATTAAGAAATATTTGTAATCTTTAAAAAAAAATATTATATATTAATGAGAATAATTAAATAAAACTATAATAATACATATAAGTTATCTTTATTAAAAAAATTTATATAAAGTTATCAAAACTTTTAAGCATTAATTGTTTAATACAGTAATAGCAATTACTGTACTATACTACTGTAATCTAAAATGTTTAGATGAGTCTGAACTAAATCTAGCTGAACCTATTAACAAGTCATCGAGTTCACCTGCAAAATCCGAAACATATCAATACATCTGCGGATCTGCCACCGCATCCGTCACACATGTTGGGGTCCATTAATCATAGATTGATTAATTTGGATTAGTTATTGATTTTAGCGAATAATATATTTTTCTAAAAAAAAGGCAATAATATATAAGAATATGTTAAAAAAATGAGTTATAGAGTGCACATTCTATGTTCTGTTTTTCTTTCCAATGAAATATTTAAACTATATTGATATCGTAAATATTTATTCAGTTTGATAACTTTTTACAGTATTTCGGAAAAGTTTTATCCCTGTAGATAAATGCTACAGCTGGAAAAAAACAACAACCAAATAGTTAGAAAAAAACAATTAGCATTTCATTGAGAGTGAAACTCATGAATCATGAGTCATTTGTGAGCATCAGCACCATAATTTCATGTCTGGTATCTCCATCACATCAGGGACGCTGAATTCCTTTAACGGTGCTCCCTCACTTTGCAGAGAAAAAATATATATACATAAAATTAATAATGTTCTTTTTTTTTTTTATAAATTCTTCTACAATTTTTCTGATATTTTATAGAAAAAACACTCCCTCTTTTTGAAAATATTAATCTTTAAAAATTATGACACACATGTTAAGAAATAGTACTCAATGGATAGTATAGATTAGATTAAAACACCTCATTTTTTCAACCGCTGAAGTAAAAAATTACTCCACAAATTCTCATACTAAGTAATTTTTTTTTACAATAATTGAAAGTAAAAATTGGTTACAAACATAATAATATGAATTGAAAATAACAAAAATGTGATTTTTATGATTGATGTCTCTTTTCAATGCATGTATTAATTTCATCACTTTATCTTATCGAGGTTGAAAAACAAAAGTTAAAAAGGACTAAGAGTGTTGAAACTAAAATAGAAATCTGAAAATACTAGTATTATTTTGGAACACCGGAAGTAGTACAAAATTGAAAGAAAATAATTCATTAAATTAATAATTTATGTTTTTTTCGGGAAAAATATAATGATTCATGCAATAAAAACTAATAAAGCTCCATACATTCAATATATAATTAATTTTCTTTAGTTTATTGATTACTAATATTTAATTTTGGATCATTTGTATAAAAATATTTTATGAAGAGAAATAAAATTCATATTGTCAGTAGGGAGATACATTTAATAAAAAAAGATAATAATTGTTGATCATTTGAGCTTAGAGAGAGAGGAAAAAAAACTGGAAAACATTATCAGTAATTTATAAATTACAATTATACAGTGATTTTCAGTATTTATATATTATTATAATTTTTCCTTTATTTATGATAAATAATAATATTTTGGGTTTTTTAAGATGTAATTTTTCACTTAAAAGAAATTTTTTACCACCTGAAACAGTGTGTATGTAAATATACCAAATAGTCAAATAGAATATGCCTTATAGTTTATACTTTTCTCTGTATATTATAATCATCATTGCCTTGTAATAACAATAAAAAATAAAATAAAATATCATTGCCTCTTAAAATCTGAATTTCTGAAGCAGTTAGTACTATTTGTCCTTTTTTTTATCATGACAGTGGTATTAAGTGTTTAATAAATAATTTTTGTTGAAATAATCTGACTAATAATTTTTAACAAGATTTTTTTCAATTAATTCTTTTTAATTCACACAATTTAAATAAGAAACCTTATTTAAAATGATCCAATTCAGTATTACTTGTTGATTTACTATTTGTCTTTTAATCGTCATCTGTAATTTGTCATACAATGACGTCGTTTGTGGTTTTGTATGCAGGCAAGTTTGTATAACTTTATGATTCTTATCCATAACCAGAACCAAAGGCCAAGAGGGATGAGTTAATTAATTAATAGTAGAAGTAAGTTCCTTAGTTTAGTTTAATTTATTCAACCAGTACAAGAATATCACGACGTGTGTTCTGAACATTTTTTTCTAATAAGATCGAGTTCAACATAGCCATCCAAGAAACACAAGACAAAACTAATTATTTCCTATCATAATACATATTTTAATATAGACGAACTCATGGCCCATGGGGCCACTATACCTAATGGTAATAATAAATATATTTACGTAATCTATTACGTACCCCAAAAAATATTTTCTTTAGGTGAATGACCCAAAAAATATATATATTTAAGAGTTTCAAAACCTTACCTGGCTGTTTGTACTTGGCATGTGAAATAAAATATGAACAAAATTATTATATGATTAAGACGCGTTTATTTGTTTGGTTCTTTGTTACCTGTTGCTGACTTGTTGCAACAATAACGAATCATAACTCATGATAATGGCAATTATAAATGTTGTAAAAAAAAGCACGTTTTGTCCTTATGTTCTCATTATACACCTCGTCGATCGCGGTTGCTTTGGATTCTTTTTGATATTATTATTCTCTCAAGTCGATTATTAAAAATGTGAATCATGTGAGTTGTTTCTTTTTTTATTTTTCATATATTTTGAAAGGTATAATCTTATTATCTAAGAATATTCATAAGCTAAGAATGTGATAATATAATATTGTTTCTTGTCGAAGGTAAATTTTGTAACAACCTTCCCGTGTTCAGATTGCATAAGAGAAATAGAGTAAAATTAATCATTTATGTCAAACAAGGAACATAATATTGATCGATTAGAACAAAGTAATATTTTAGCTTTTGATTGTGTCTATGTTAATTTAATGTTTTAAAGATAATTTATTTTAATTGATATATTGTTTTCTTAAACATTTGACTTAACAAAAGAACATAACACTTAAAAAATTGAGTCCAATGCTAAAATAATAAGCACAATCTTTTATGATCAAAACATAAATTTTCTATTGATTAGTAGATGCATCGTTTATTTTTAATTAACTTCGAACTCATGAATATATAGATTAGTATTGGATCAAATGCTCATACGTGAGTGTGTGAGAAAGAGACAATAAAAATATTACATAAATTTGTGAAAACTATATTTGTTTTTTTGTTTCCCGGTCACAGCAGGAAAACTTGTGCAGTTTTACCTATACTCCATATCTCAGCGAGGAACATGTTAAATTAAGTCATCCTTTTTGTCTTTTTTTTTAAGTCAGCAAATTGAGTCATTCCTTTTTAAAATTTATAACCTAATTCCTCTTCCACGTAACCAACCCTAAAATATACTTTTAATTGGTATTTCATATTCAAAGTAAGAGATCATTCAAATCTTAATTAATTAAAAAGTTTAAGTATTGAGCTGCTTATAGTAACAACTTTTTGTTGAATTATCCCTTTATGAATGAAACATTTGCTACTCTCTCGATTCTTATATAGAATACTTAATTAATTACCTAATTTATCAAGATTTAAAAAATAATTAATAATAATAAATTGAAGTTGTCTTAAATTTATAATTTTTTCTAAAATTATTTCTGTAATTACTATTTTTTCCTTTTCTAATTGTTTTTTAATACTTTTTCTTTCTTTAAATTATGAGTATTTTTCATTTAAAAATAATTAATATAATAAATATTATAGATTAATATTATAAAAAATAAATATTATTTTAAATTTGAGTTTTATAAATAAGAATAGAGTATAATTTATATTATCCGTATCTAGAGGATGGAACAATCAACTGGGCCAGATTATATAGAAAAAGGATATAAATGCCAGATTAAAATACATTTATTATCCCTCTCCACATCGCCGTAGACAGTTGAGTTTGGTTTTGACATTAAATATTAGAGAACTAATAATAATATTTTATTTCTTTTAATTCATGATGGTTTTGCATTAAAAAAGGTGTAGAAAGAACATAATTGTACCTGTCATTAATTAATAAATATTATCATATTTATTTGATTCACCAAAACAAAATATTGTATAATTCACACGCAAGTCACGAGTTGATTAAACAACTTTGTGAAAATAACTATATTAATGAACGGAGAAGTTAATTTTTTTAATGTCGTTGTTAAACACTTCAACATCCTTTCTTTTTCTGTATTGGCGTTCGATTTACTAACTCCACGAAAATTCACAATTTTTCATTAATTAATGCAATTGGATTAAAATGTTAATGTCATCGTGCAAAGCTATATGTTGAAGAAATTTTTCATGTGTTGAAAGCAAAGTAATAAACAAAGATGGTAACATATATTTTGGGCATGTTCAGAAAGGCTAATCAATCTGCTAATGGGCTGGCTAAATTTGGCTCATCCCTTCAACAATATATTAAAGTGTTGTTTTTTCTCTCCATAATTTATTTCCTTATGTGACATTTGTTTTAAGTATAAAATTTTACTTCCAAGAATGATATTTTTAGGAATATTATGCCTGAAAATATTGTTCTCATGAGCATATTTATTTGACGATAATAATTTCAGGAAAAATTAAAATTTATTTAATTTAAAAATAAAATTAAAAAATCTGAAAGAATGAAGTGGAGATAGGTCTTTTTTAAAAAATAATAATTTATATTTTCATGGAAATCTATAATATATTTTTTCTTCTCTATGAGAATAAGAGACAAGACAATTGTGTATATTTTACATTCCTCGGAATCAATATTTTTTAAAATATTTTTACAAAACTTGTACCAAATATGAGAACTGTTTAATACCTTAAAATAAACGCCTCCTTAATTCTTTTAGCTAACGTGTTTCATTTTTCTCTGTCATATATTTCCAAAATTAGTTATTTTGATTGTGGTAGTTGTTGATTACTTCTCTGGTGGTTTTCGGGAACTCTCTTTTTTTTTCATAGAAAAAGAAAAAAAAAATTTACCTTAAACTTTACTTCTTTTACAAATAAACACTCTATTTTAATTTTGTCTCAAATGATCCTTGAACTTTATCTCTTTTGCAAATAGGCATCCATAGCTTTAATTTCTCATCTACATCTTTATCTGTTCTCGTGGGAATTAATCAAACTACTTTCTATCATCCAAACAACATTTATTTAATTTTTTTGCAAATTAAATAAATCTAGAAATATGTTTGCCATTTGTGAAAGACTATGATTGGATTTTCTATAAGAGTATTCTAAAAATATGTTTAAATATAAAATCAATTTGTGATTATGTTTGGTTATCCTCCAAAAATATGTTTGAAATTTTTTTTTGCTTGAAACTCAAATTAAAAAAAGTAAGAGTTGAGATACTTTTGTAAACTTAAGTTTATAAACTTTAATTTTAACTTTTAAGTTAGCCTATGTTTTGGATGAGCATTTGAAACCACTTTTAACTCAAAAGTAACAAAGACCATCCATCCTCTAACTATAACCCTTTCTGTTATAAATTAACAAAATAAAACTATATATTTTTCTTTGATAATCTTTTAATCAATGATAGATATTCAGATCTGCTAGAGTAATTGGCTTGAAATTAAATGATATTGTTCATCAAGAAATACAACCAAATTATATTAACATTCTTAAATTTGAAAGCCATAACTCTCACATTCTTTATAACGGTTAGTTGTAGTTGTAACTGGTAAAATGTAAAATATGGAGATTTTAATTTTATATATGCATAGATTGTGTTCTTCATAATATCAATAGATGCAATAGCTTCTACATTATTACTGGTAAACACATAAGGTGAACTAAATACAAAGTGATAGTGAAAACAGACTTTATTATATGAAAACCGAGAGCATCCAAATACAACAGTGCTGAAGTTCAGGCAATAATTACATAAACATGCATACAGTCTATGTTATTCAGAAGTACAACGTAGATAAGGAAACCACAAACTCTTTTTAGATAGAGATGCTGTTGGGAATTCCTTTAAAAGTCAACCCTTCCTCACTTGAACGATGGAGCAATGTGTATGGCAGCTGAACTGGCCCAAGTCGGTTTCTCAGACTTGGATCACTGTTCCTTGCATTGATCTTCCCCTCAATTTCTGCCAAATTGTTTCCAAACTTTTTGAAAGCTTCTATTGCCTTTTTATCAGTTGTCCAGTCATCAGTTTCCCTTTGGCCAAGGTAGATCTCATCAGAAGCATGCCTTGACAATATCTCTATCACTGAAATGTCAATAAGGGTCTCAAACTTGGGTGTTATTGTTCTCAAATAAGCCTTTTGAGGATTCTTCACCATCTCATCATATTCTTTGGTTCCTTCTTCTGGGATAAACCTTCTGGCTAGAGTTGGACGGTTCACGATATAACCTCCATAAGGGTATTGTCCAAAATTAACAGCTGCATGAAGAGCCGAAGCTGTCCATATGATAATAGAGCATGATTGAATGAGATCCTCAATAGTCTGCATTTTAGGCCACCAAGTCTTGTCTTTTAAGTCACCATGACCCTTCTCCACAGCTTCCTTCCACCATGCTTGGAGTTCAGTATCTTGTTGAACTGTTGCATTTGTTGGGTAATACACAGAGACATACTCTTGGACCCATGACTTAATAGCATCCCATATTTCTAGTCCATCAACAGCATAAGGGTAGTCCTCTACCGTAAGACGAAGGCCATGAGGGGCAGAGGGATCCTCAACTGCCAACCCTCTGAATCAAGCAAAAATAATAATGTATTAATGTTATTGACAAATACAATAAGGCCTCTCTCAATTTCTGCCATCATTAAATGAAAAACTTTGTTTTTCTAGTCCATAACTGGAATAATCCATGTTTCTATTAAAAAACACATTTCAAACCTCAATAGAAGTCGTGTCATCCAATCGCAAATTAATATATATGATAAATTGATCGACTTTTAGGATAACTGTAAATACCTCTTGACGAGATCAGCTGGTAATGCTTGGTCAGTGAAAACCCAATTCTTGTAAACGGATGAAGACATCTCAATAGAGTACTTTCCAGGCAAAAATGATTGCTCAATAATACCACCTGCATTAATCAGGGACTGCCTAGCAAGTCCATTGATATTTATGGTGTCACGGTAGTGAGGATAAAGAAGCTTATAAATGGGGTGAAGCACACTGAGATTCCTGTTTGTTGCTATGGAAAATGGCTCCATCACTGCATGAGTATTTAACCTGTAACCCGAAGAAAAAAAGAAAAATTGATCAATAATAATTTCACATACACTATGTAGTATATATATACATGGAGTAAATATTGCTAGGGAAGTTTAATTACCAATGGCTAATGAGCTGATGATAACCAGAGTCATTCACAATTACATGAGCCTTGGCCAATAGCCAAATTGTACTTTCAACACCTTCAGTTGCAGGCAACACCACTTTACTCACAGGACCCAAATTATCTCCATCTGGATGTGGTTTGCTTAATTCGATAGCAAGTGGCTTCAAAGTCCCATCATCTTTCAAGAACAGGATTGTCCTTGTGGCATAAGCTTTTGCAGTAGGTAGGCTGTTTATCCTCGTCAAATAAGGGATGAATGCATCTTGGTAATCTAATATGAATAATCTCTGAGTACTAAGTGCCTGTTCCATAAAATTTAGTTTCACTCATTGTTTCATAGCTTCGAATTACAAACCATATGGCTTCAAGTTCCTCTATACTAAAAAGAATAATTCAAAATCCAAGTTGAGCATATATTGATTTTTTTATTATTATATTTATCAAGTGTAATTCATTTTTTTATTTTGCATAAATTGAATTGTTAAAAAGAAATTAAAGAGAATATAACCAAAGTCATGCTAAAAATGTGTATCATTACCTCTTCTACTGTGACCCCACCCATGTTAATCTCCAACTGTTCTTTTGTTATGATACTAGTTTGATCACCATAGAGTGTGGGATCAAGCGTGCTTTTTGGTGGGAATTCCTGCCATTATTAAAGAATGATATGAGGAAAAATGACAAATACGATCATATAATGACTCTTTATGTTTTTAGGCCATGAAACAATTTAACATTGACATCAAAATTCACCATTTTAAAGACTTGATAATAAAACAATTGGACTTACTTGAAGACGACGGATCACATTTGGGTTTACACCAGCAATCAACTCTCTAGCAAATTCATCATCAGTCATCCATGCTGACTTACTAACTGCTCAAATAATCATAAAGAAAATAATTGCCAAATCATATCAATTGTTTAATTCAAGAAATATTGTTAAGATATTTAAGTTAAGGTATTTTGATTAAGATGTATAGTTAAGGGACCTTTGATTACATGAGGTGTTGGATATTGAAGAGCATTTTCACCATCAGTGCGAAAGATTTCCTTGAGGACTGGTAAGGGGCTAATTTGGCTCAGTATATTTGTTGGCAGCTTAATTCCACCCTCATAGAGACTACGCACATCGTCGAAGCTATCAAACTCACTCGATGTGACCTTTAAGTCAAAAATTGCAGATTTCAACAAAGGTAACACGGTCTGTGACACGGATTTGATTCCATATGTAAGGAAATCTGATGACTTCAAGTGACCAAAATTTTCATCTCTTGGAACATAAACCTCGCCCGGTACCTCACTGTTGGGATCTGTTACCAATCAAACAATAATAAAATAAATAAGTATCAACAATTTTGTTGATGTTTATTAGAATTTTTTGTACAAGTTTATAAATTTTACCTGGCCCTATAGAGTTATCACAAAATAGTTAAAAAAAAGTCCACGGTAATTGTATAATTGGAAATGGTATCACTAGATATATGTTCTCAATACTATTATACCATATCATTCTACAATCAAATTGACATTGTATATTAGTATGCTACAGTTTATATATATTACTAACATAATATATTTGAATACATGAATTAAAATAAGTAAAAGTCTAACCTGCCCTGGTCCTTTCTCTACCGGTTCTAACCCTACGAGGGTAAGGATGGATGCTAGAGCCTCCAAGGATTGGGCGAGGATTGCCACCATCTGGATTGCCCAAATCATTGTACACATCGTAATCATAGATCCTATCAAAGTCCCTGCGTTTCCCTGTTCCATCTCCTCTTAAAACCTCCAATTCTTCTTTTCTGTACTTAACTAGTGGAGCTGGTGTGGCACTTGGAAGATATGTCTACAATACATTTCATGATTTTTCTTATTCAAAGAATGAAAATAAAAAGATTAAATTATTCATTAGGTCTTGATTATTTGCAAATTTTCAAATAGGTTCTTATATTATATTTTTAAAATCAAAAGATTAAATTTTTAAAAAGATTTAATTGAGTTTCTATAATTTTTAAAACCGTCACACATTTTCATTTTGTAACAGTTATAAGCTGTAAAAATCAATCGCAGAGACCCAATTAAAATAATAATTTAGAGACTTATTTAAAATTTTGCAAATAATTCAAGGACCCAGTGATTAATTTAACCAAATAAAGATTATTGGGATCACGATTGAAAACAAAAATTGGGCATCTGAAAATTAAAATAATACTTGCATTATTGACAAAGAAAATGCGATCCTTTTTGTAACTCCTGAAGTTATAAACCCATGAGTTACAAGGAAAGGTAATGGTTCCATGGTTTGGAATGTCCTCTAGAGTCACACTGACGAGGAAAAACTCATCAGTCATAAAGTTTTTGATGTAAAATGCTCCTGGAATTCCGAAATTAGCATCCCATTCAAAGAAAATGCTGAATCTATCCTGCCTTGCTCCCATGGTTGGCAAGGTCGGAAGATGTTTGTCCAAAAAGACTTCTTTTCCAACTTTCCCATTTCCACTACCTACAAAACCCATACAAATAAAATTCCAAAAATAAATAAATAAAAATGATGAGTTTATGAGATTGTGATAGAACAATAATCTATAAAATGTGATCCTTGCATAGATATTTTCATAAATAATTTACAAATCAATAGCTGTCGCTGAAATAAAAGATTACGTTACACCAGCCACTTGTTGCAAATGTGTAATTATTTTAATCGTTTAAAATAACTCACGATATGTCCCACTTAGTACGTGGATTAATGTCGGAACATAAATTACGAATTTAATTCTGATAATGAATTTTGTCTCACTTTTATATTTTTTCTTCCTTTTAAAATTAATTTTACAGTTTAAATTTATTAAAAAAGAAATATACGATCAAAATTATTATATAAGATTACGATAATTTATTATAGAAATACTTGATTAAACTGTAAATTCGAAGTCTAAGAAATGCAAGGTAAAGTTAGATAAGTGACTCCTTGGTCCTTGGATTATTGAGGTTGGTTTCTGTCCTAAACGAAAAAAAAAATACTCCTTCCATATCTAATTATAAAATTATTTAGACTGTTTTAAAAAATAATCAGTTGAGTTAATTATTAAATTTGTGAGTTAATTTATTACTATTCTAAAATTATTTTTTTATTATCTCTCTATCTATTTAATTATTTCTTATTAATATTTAGAGAGAGAATAGTTAAATAAAAATAAAAAAATAATTAATATATCTAAAAATAAGAAAATAATCTTATAAAAAGGACAAACATATTTTTGAAAATCATATTACAATTATTGATGAAGAAAGTAGTATTTTCATGCCTATTAGAGCTAAATGACTAATTTCTCTTACTGATCATTTTTAGTGTAGTTTTCTTACTATAATCATATCTTTTCTATCCACAAAAAGAGTTTAATATTAGTACAATTATATTTCTAACTAAGATAATAATCATAAAAAATTAATATTGATAGTATTAGCAGAAAAGAGTTTTTATAGAAAAAGAGTGAGAAGAAATTACCATCACTCTGAGTAGCACTGATCAATTGCAAGGAGACATTACGGCCTAAGAAGGAAGTGGCAGTATCAATTACATTACCAACTAAGCTGATGCCACTGCCCACGATTCCGGTGGCAGTGTCAATAACACCGCCTTGACCGATGGATGTTATGGCGTTGAAGTCCAAAACATTCTTTGGCATCAACACCACACTTCCCTTTATCTTCTGGCTCTTGTCAAAGATCCCGAACATATTTGCTACTTTCTATATTGCTTTCAACACTCAACAGTATAACGAAGGAAGGAGGAAGATAAGCTTGAAGCTTAATTGTGTGTGTTGTGAGAAAGCCAAGAATATGGTATTTATAGAGAGGACCCGAGAGGGGAGATGTATAAACACCATTTAAATATGAGCTCCACGAGTTATTTTTTTTTCTATGGGCACAAACTCCATCTGCAACACGTGCTATGCATACTTAATTATATTCAAATTGATTATTTTATTTTCTTCCCTTCTTATATATATAGTGGCATTGAGATAGTTTTATTTTTTTTATATTGTTTTTGTTTAAATAGTGATAGTGGTGGTGAGAAAGGATTTCATAGTGATTCAGTGAAGACCTAAAAACGTAATAGCTTCAACATTAGTACTAGTAACTAGTAAGCATAAGGGATATAAATACAAAGTGACAGTGAAAACACTCTTATTCCATGCAAACCGATCAAGAGCATCCACATACAGACAATAATTCCACATAGACAAACATTGTCTATTTTATTCAAAAGCACATTAGTTAAGCAAACCACACACATTTTAGATAGAGATACTGTTGGGAATTCCTTTGAAAGTCATCCCTTCCTCACTTGAACGATGGAGCAATGTGTATGGCAGCTGAATTGGCCCATGTCGACTTTTCAGACTTGGATCATTGTTCCTTGCTGTGATTTTTCCCTCAATTTCTGCTAGTTTGTTTCCAAACTTTTTGAAAGCTTCTAATGCCTTTGAATCAGTAGTCCAATTTGGATTGTCCCTTTGCCCAAGGTAGACCTCATCAGAAGCATGCCTTGACAAAATCTCTATCACTGAAATGTCAATAAGGGTCTCAAACTTAGGTGTGATTGTTCTCAGATAAGCCTTTTGAGGATCCTTCACCATCTCATCATATTCTTTGGTTCCTTCTTCTGGGATAAACCTTCTGGCAATAGTTGGACGGTTCACGATATAACCTCCATAAGGATATTGTCCAAAATTCACAGCAGCATGGAGAGCCGAAGCTGTCCATATGATAATAGAGCATGATTGAATGAGATCCTCCACAGTCTGCAGTTTAGGCCACCAAGGCTTATCTTTTAAGTCACCATGACCCTTCTCCACAGCTTCCTTCCACCATGCTTGAAGTTCAGTGTCTTGTTGAATTGCTACATTTGTTGGGTAATACAAAGACACATACTCATGGACCCATTTCTTAATAGCATCCCATATTTCTAATTCATCAACAGCGTAAGGGTAGTCCTCTATCACAAGGCGAAGACCATGTGGGGCAGAGGGATCCTCAACTGCTAATCCTCTTAAGCCAAAAAAAAAAATTTGTTAATGACAAATTCAACAAGCCTCTCTGAATATTTTCCAATATAAATGGAAATTGTTGTTTTCGTAGCCCCATAACAAGAATTGATCATGTTGCAATTAAAAAACACATTTCAATCCTTAAAGTCTTTAAAGAATAAATAGTCCATGGCCCACAGGTCATCAAATCACCAAACTGATATACTGGTATACGGTAAGTTCGTTGATTTTGAAAATAACTACTTCAGAAGTCATATATGATTTCTAATTGATTGACAATACAAATTATTTTACATTAACCATACATAAAAATTAAAACCCATTTAAATTCATTGCAATAACTTAAAATTTTATATACTCTTTTTTCAAGTGATAGAAGCAGTATATTTAATGAAGATATTACCTCTTGACTAAATCGGCCGGTAAAGCTTGGTCAGTGAAAACCCAATTCTTGTAAACAACTGAAGACATTTCAATAGAGTACTTTCCAGGCAAAATTTTCTCAATAATGCCATCGGCGTTAATCAGGGACTGCCTAGCAAGACCATTGATATTTGTTGTGTCCTTGTAGTGAGGATAAAGAAGTTTATAAATGGGGTGAAGCACACTGAGATGCCTGTTTGTTGCTATGGCAAATGGTTCCATCACTGCATGAGTATTTAACCTATAACCGCAACAAAAAATAAATGATCATATGCACATACACTATACAGTGCACATGGACTAAATATTGCTAAGGGAATTCTCACCAGTGGCTTATGAGCTGATGATAACCAGAGTCATTCACAATTACATGAGCCTTGGCCAACAGCCAAATTGTACTTTCAACACCTTCTGTTGCAGGTAACACAACTTTACTCGCTGTTGCAGGCTTGCTTAATTCGATAGCAAGTGGCTTTAAAGATCCATCATCTTTCAAGAATAGGATTGTCCTTGTGGCATAAGCTTTTGCAGTAGGTAGGCTGTTTATCTTGGTCAAATACGGGAAGAATGCATCATGGTAATCGAATATGAATAATTTCTGAGCACTAATCGCCTGTTCCACAAAATTTAATTTTAGTTCAGACACTCTGTTTGATATGCTCTAATTACAAATCATATGGCTTTAATTGCCTCTACACTAACAAAGAAATTAAATATTGTCCTTTATATATATATATATATATATATATATATATATATATATATATATATAT
>CM023948.1:4694903-4809155 GCA_013407115.1 Glycine latifolia | reverse complement strand
TATTTTTTTTGTATTAGAAGGATTATTTAAAAGAAATTATAAGAGAATATAGCAAAATTACTCATGCTAGCTAGCTAGAAATTCAATGATATTTTAGAGTGGAACATGTATTTCAGTACCTCTTCTACTGTGACCCCACCCAAGTTAATCTCCAACTGTTCTTTTGTTATGGTACTAGTTTGATCACCATAGAGTGTGGGATCAAGCGTGCTTTTTGGTGGGAACTCCTGCCATTATTACAGAATGATATGAGGAAAGATGTCATATACTCATAAAGGGATGTTGATAATAAAACAAAACATGCATTTGGACTTACTTGAAGACGACGAATTACATTTGGGTTTACACCAGCAATCATCTCTCTCGTAAATTCATCATCAGTCATCCATCCAGACTCACTAACTGCTCAAATCATAAACAAAATAATTGTCAAATTGGATTATTAATTCAACAGATGCTAATATAATTTATGTTGTTTTTGAATAATATGTACAATTAAAGTACCTCTGATTACATGAGGTGGTGGAAATTGAAGGGCATTTTCACCATCAGTGCGGAAGATTTCCTTGAGGACTGGTAAGGGGCTAATTTGGCTCAGTATATTTGTTGGCAGCTTGATTCCACCTTCATAGAGAGCACGCACTTCGTCGAAGCTATCAAACTCACTCGATGTGATCCTTAAGTCAAATATTATAGATTTGAACAAAGGTATCACGTTCTGAGATAAGGATTTGATTCCATATGTAAGGAAATCTGATGACTTCAAGTGACCAAAGTTTTCATCTCTTGGAACATAAACCTCACCCGCACTCTCACTGTTGGGATCTGTTACGAATCCAAGCAATAATAATCTAAATATCAACAATCATACTAGTTTGTTATTCCTACAATGGGAGACATTCTTTACAGATATATGTTCTCAATACAATCATACAATTCTACACACACATTATTATGGTAACAAGTTTTTAACAAAATAATTGAATATGATTGAAAAAATATTGTTAGGAAGTCCACATCATCTGTCTCAATTCTTGGGATGCAGGTTATATATATTTGAACAATTTCATTTAATGTCTATTGGTTTTAAAATGAAATCTAACAAATATAAAAGTCTAACCTTTCCTGGTCTTTTCTCTACCGGTTCTAACCCTGCGAGGGTAAGGATAGTTGCTAGATCCTCCAAGGATTGGACGAGGATCACCACCATCTGGATTTCCCAAATCATTATACACATCATAATCATAGATCCTTTCGAAGTCTCTACGTTTCCCTGTTCCATCTCCTCTTAAAACCTCCAATTCTTCTTGTCTGTACTTAACTAGTGGACCTGGTGTCGCACTTGGAAGATATGTCTGCAATATAATTCATATATATATATATATATATATAACATAAAAATGAGTGGGACTGTATTTGAAATAATAACAATAAAAAAAACTTATCAAACCTTTGTACACATTAGCAAAATAAAACTTAGTGCGTGTTTGGAACGGAGAAACACACTTTGATGCACCAAACTGAGAGGTAAGTAGGTGCAGAGCTTACATTGTTGACAAAGAAAATGCGATCCTTTTTGTAACTTTTGAAGTTATAAATCCATGAGTTACAAACGAAGTTAATGGTTCCATGGTTTGGAATTGTTGGAAAATCGAGAGGGATAAATATCGGGGAGATTTACACCTGAGTAACCATATAAGTGAATTAGATATCACACCTTAACCTAAATTCTTAAGGTTCAGATTTATGGATCTTCTCCTCATTTATATTGTATTCAACTTTTCTATTTCTAAGTGAGACTTTAACTCCTACTTGTATTTCAACAGGAATTTCCTCGAGTTTTACACTGATGAAGAAAAACTCATCGGTCTTAAAGTTTTTGATGTAAAATGCTCCTGGAATTCCGAACTTATCATCCGATTCAAAGTAAATATCGAATGCTTCCTGCCTTGCTCCCAAGGTTGGTAAGGTCGGAAGATGATTTTGCAAAAAGGCTTCCTTTCCAACTTTTCCTTTTCCACTACCTACGATAATCATCCAAATAAAATAGCTTACGATAAGTACCTATAATAATAAATAAATAAATAAAAACTTACGATATGTCCAACTTCGTATCCGGAGTAATTTCGGATCATAAATTTGAAGTTAATTCTTAAAATGTATCTTGTCTCCATCAACTGATTCACACAATGGTGAAATGTTTCTGTTTGTTTACAAAAGTAGAAAAAAATTATTTAATGGAAAAATTTGTATAAAATTTGTATTAATTTTTGTCGTAAGGTATTTTGTCTTGCTTTTCCTTTTTTATTTTTTTTCCTCCAAAGTTAACTTCATCGTTTAAGTTTATTACAATAATGTTTTAACTTATTTTAAAATTTATTATCAAAATTATAATATAATTTTACAAATTTTTATTCAATAAATACTTAAATAAACTGTATATTCGAACTCTAAGAAATGCAAGAAGTTAGATGGGCCACTCCTTGAATTATTGAGCTTTCGGTCTGGAAATGAAAAGAAAAGGACATTTTTAAGAAGTACTAGAAAAGAGTTTAATTTGTATATATGATAAATATAAAGTATTATGTATAATTTTTATATAGTAAAATAATTAAATCATTAGAGATAATAAACTTGTTATACACAATAATTTCTGAGTAAATAATAGTATAAAATATATACATTGTTTTCTAAAAAATATGAGATTAATAAGGGTGGATGTTGAGGTCAACCATCAAAAGCGAACTTAGAAATCAATCGTACTCCAATAAAAAAACTCAATATCGTATCCGTTTAGAAGAAAAACAAAAATTGTATTTTCATGATGGTCTTACAATAATTACTTAAATAAGTTCTTATCACCCAAAAAGCTAAAGAATGTTAGTGAAAGGGAGAGCTTGGTTCCCCACCCAAATTTGTGTGTAAACATATTTAACAAGAGGGTGTTTCTGAAAATAATAATGAAAAAGAAATGAAAGGTCAATTTTTTATATAGGTTCACAAAAAAGGTACAACACGAGAATTCTTTAATATTATTTTTATTGAAACACGTTTAATTATAAAATTTTAATAAAAGGTGATATATTAGTATTGATATGATCATATACCTTAATAAAAGAGTTATTTTTATAGGAGAATTAACATAAAATTTAGTTATATAAAGTTGTAGTATATGTTTGATAAATATTTATTATTGTGTGAACACTGAATCATTTGGTAGAAAATATTGCATGATGAATTATTTGAAGATTTTTTCTTTTTTTATAATATAAATTTTGGAGAAAAAAGATAGATGAATTAATAAAAGAACGACTAATTTATGAATTTTTTATTCAAGTTTTATTTTGGCTTTTCCAATTTTATTTCTTCGAGCTCCGCCCATTAGATATTATGAAAGGTAATCAATTTACTAATTCTTACGTATTTTACCAGGAAAAAAATTAATAAATATAATTTTTAAAATAATTATTATAAAAATCGAAAAAATTTATCATCAAGTGAACCTGAAGGATGGATTTAACGGTGAAAAAAGTGAATAGTATACATCAAATTATAAGTGTTATCATTAATAATCTTTTTTTTATTGATTATATAATAATTTCCTACGAGCATTTTAGCGACAGATTTTTATTCGTCGGAATTGCATCGGAATCTGTCGAAAATTCCATTTTTTCAACGAATTTTCTAGGTTACCGACGGATTTTATCCGTCGGAAATAGCGTCTTTTTTTGTAGTGTATCATTATACATATATATATATATATATATATATATATATTCATATTTAAATTAAATATTATTAAGTAATACTTTCTTATCAGATTTTCGTTGTTTTTCCATCAAATTTAGATTAGTAAAAAAAATTGTTTATAAATAAGAGGGTTAAGGAAAAAATATTTATAAGACGACATTAAACTCATTTGGTTGAATTTGATAAGGACTCAATATTGTTTTGGATTCTTGATGAATAAGAAAAAAAGAGTTTGTAAGAGTTCGGGGAGGAATGAGAGGCAAAAGAACCCAAATAATATAATTTAAATAAGAAATTACGAATTTGGGGTGATTTCGAAACATATTATCAATCTGAGGCTGTTGGTCACGCCCAAAATCAAACAGGACCAGTCACGCCCAGCTCCAGGCGTGACCAAGGGGGGTGTCACGCCCAGATATGGGTGTGTTCCACCAGATGGCGCCACGTGTCATGCACAGATGGCGTAATACATATATAAACTTCGGACGGTCATAACTTTTGATTAGGATGTCCGATTGAGGCGAAACCAGCGGCCACGCGTTCGAAATTGAGAGGAGATGCCGCTAACAAATGGCCACAAGGGACTTGGTCAAAAAATTTTCCCAAAAGAGACCTCTAAGTGCCTCAAAATTGCAATTTAATCTTCCAATCTCCAAAAAATTTCTTGTTTTCTAATTTTTTACGTATTCAATTAGTGAATTGCATGATATTTTTTATTTTTTAAGTTACTTCTCATAATTCAAACATTTTGACATAAAATACGCCTCCATCAGATATTTCTATCAAAATTTATGACTGTTCAAAGTTATATGCATAATCAAATTTAAAACCTAACAAAATTGCTAAATGCACCCCAATTTTTCATACATTCATAAAATTTAAAATGACTAATTACACTCCATTTTTTATTAAGTGTAATTCTATCTTTTCTTTTAAATCTTAAAATTTAAATGATAATAGATTTATAATATAAATTACTAAGATACTTATTTTAATATTTGGGGTATATTATAAATCTATTATCACTTAAATTTTAAGATTTAAAAGAAAAGATAGAACTATACTTAATAAAAATAGAGTGTAATTAGTCATTTTAAATTTTATGAATGAACTTATGAAAAACTGGGGTGCATTTAACAATTGTTAGGTTTTCAATTTGATTATCAATATAATTTTGAATAGTCATAAATTTTGATAGAAATATCCGATAGAGGTGTATTTTTTGTCAAAATGCTCGAATTATGAGAAGTTACTAAAAAAATAAAAATATCATGCAATTCACTAATTGAATACATAAAAAATTAGAAAACAAGAAATTTTTTGGAGATTGGAAGATTAAATTGCAATTTTGAGGCACTTAGAGGTCTCTTTTGGAAAAAAAATTTGACCAAGTCCCTGGTGGGTACTTACCAACGGCATCTCCTCTCAATTTCGAACGCGTGGCCACCGATTTCGCCTCAATCGGACATCCCAGTCAAAAGTTATGACCGTCCGAAGTTTATATATGCATCGCGCCATATGTGCATGACACGTGACGTTATCTGGTGGAACACGCCCACATCTGGGCGTGACATCCCCTTGGTCACGCCTGGAGCTGGGTGTGACTGGTCCTGCTTGATTTTGGGTATGACCAACAGCCCCATATTAGTAATATATTTTGAAATCGTCCCAAATTTATAATTTTTTATTTAAATTGTATTATTTAGGTTCTTTTTCCATGAGAAGAAATTACCATGAGTCTGGGTAGCACTGATCAAGTGCAATGAGATGCTACGGCCAGCGAAGGAAGTGACAGCATCAACTGCATTACCAATTAGGCTGGAGCCTTGGCCCAAGATACTGGTGGTGGTGTCCAGAATACCGCCTTTACCCACGGACGTTATGGCGTTGAAGTCCAACACTTTCTTCGGCATCAACACCACTGTCCCCTTTATCTTATGCCCCTTCTCAAATATCCCAAACATCTTTGCTACTTAATTTCTATATTACTATCAACACTAACCCAGGTATCAAGGAGGAAGAGAAGCTTCAAGCTTCAAGCTTATTTGTGTGTTGTGAGAAACCCCATATGGTTGCCATTTATAGAGAGGAACGGAGGAGGGAAAAATTCGTATAGCCACGGCCACGGCTTCTTTTTCATATCGCACCCAACTCTGTATGCAACACGTGCTATATACATACTATTATTTATTCTTTTATTATTCTGATAATCATAATGATATTCATATTGATTTTTTTTCTTCCTCAATTCTTATATCTTCAATTTCAATATTCTTTAGAGCCATTTAATTACTTTATTATATTGTTTACATTTCTCTCTTTTCGTAATTGTCTTTTATTATTTATAATTATAATAAGAGTTTAATTTTTACACATTTAGTGTAAAATTAATTTTTTACATTATCAATTAATTAGAAATTATTTTAAATATAATATTTAAAATAATTAATATGAAAGTTAATAATATATATTAATATATATATATATATGCATATATATATATATATATAAATCTATCATTGAATTATCTTGTGATAAATAATTTGTAGCTAAATTCCTGAGATAATATTCTCTTACATCATAAAAAAATGAAAAGTTAAAACAAATCTTATGGATAAACCAATCATAGTATAATATTCGCTCACAGACTGGAACAGAAGAGTCAAAACAAACCGTTTACTGTTTCCACCTAAGCTCAAGTGGTAGAGGGCGAATGCAGCATGCCCCGCTCTATTATGTTCTCCTTTTAAAAGGACTTAAAAGTTTAATTTTTTGATTTAATTATTCATTGACGGTTTGTTTGATTTAAAGGAGGGGAAAATAAAGTATAAAAACAAAAAAAAAACTTGTTTTTGACAATAATAGTTTATATTTCTTAATTAAGTGATACATGATTCAAATTATGATTGATAAATATAAAATTAATTATACTGGAAAGAGAATATACACTTCGTGTTTTCTTACAATTTCAGTCAAAGATTAAATAATACTATCAACAAAGATTACTTCCTACTAATATCATGATTAACAAAAAAATGAACCAAATGAGTAATTAAATATTTTTTTTCATAATTATAAGTTTTTTTCCTTATAAAATTATTATACTTACACGTTAAATTGATTTACTAAAAAATTATGATATTGACAACACAAATTAGGCGAACATAAAACACAATAAGAAGTCAACTTTTTATCACTTCATAAACCATGAGATAATGGACAGGATTGTTTAAACTTAAAAAAAATAATTAAGAAGTGGATGATAATTTTTTCTTAAAAAAATATGAAAATCATTTCTTTTAAAAAGATAATTTAGACAAACACATAAAAAACAACAAATTATTTTTTTAATTAAAAGAGCATTTTTTAATTAAACAAATAAGTCTAACATTTTGTCCTGAGTATAAAATTCTCATAAGAAAAAAAAATACTCACTTCTATTTATCATTTAGTAATTATATTTTTTTCTCTACTACCACGACTTCTATCAGCTATTGTCACCACTCATTACTACTATCTCAACAACCAATATCATCATGGATGCCATCATTGTCCTAGCTAAAACTACTATTGTGGCCATTGCTACAACTGTCATTACCACCACCAAGGATGGATTCAAGAGGGGGGCATATATGAAAACAAATAGAAAATTAAAATTGAAAAATATTTATAAACAAAAGTATATAAGAAAAATAGGTTTTTTAGTTGATATTGTTTAAAATTTTGCTAGTAATAGATCACATCATTTTATCCATAAATTAATACTAAAATATTTTTTAAACTTATTATTTATTAATAATTATTTATTAGAAGTTAAATATTTAAATAATTATGTAAAAAATTTCAAGCCCCTTTAAAACATTCCTAGCCTGTCCCTAGTCATCACTATAAGCTATTACATATCACCATTGTCACCACTACAATGATGACAAGAATCACTACTAAAAACATTGATGTGAGTGTCAACACCAACACTATTATTGACATAGTTGTCACCACCAAGACTATAGTTGTTACTATTATCACCAATACAACTATCATCATTTGACAACGACACCACCATCATTGGCCACTATTACAACTATCATCATTATGATTACCTTTCTCATTATCGTTATCAAT
Source organism: Glycine latifolia (assembly GCA_013407115.1). NCBI lineage: Eukaryota > Viridiplantae > Streptophyta > Magnoliopsida > Fabales > Fabaceae > Glycine > Glycine latifolia. The sequence continues at coordinate 4,801,283 of CM023948.1, read as the reverse complement.
GTCACTATTGAATTAACATGAATTATAATATTGATGATTGACCAAATCCAATAAGATCTACTTATAAAATTAATGATTGATCAATAAAGTCCCAGTGAAACACCGATAATTGATTATGACCCACTAAAATCAAAATATAATAATGATGATTAATCAAAGTCCAATAAAATTCAAATATAAAATTAATAATTGACTAAGGTCCAATAATATTGTATCGTACCACAGTTATGATTGATCAAAAGTTTTATATAAATTTTCATGAGTGATGATGATTTGACGTAGGTACTTAGATTATTACTTGGATAATTGAGTCATGAAAATTGATGATGCACTAGATGTTATATGCTTATGGAAATAAGTTCCGTGTAGAACCGCGATGTTGTTTTGGTGATTTTAGCCATTGTGTACAAGTTATCGTGCCTTATGAACTATGCTGCTAAAAGAACTGGCTAATGGGTAATGGCTATATTATGATGCTCTGGATGGTCTTGGACCTCGTGTAAATTTTATTTTGATCTACGCACTCTATACTTGTGCACTGAAAAGTTTAATTTGAGTACAAGCTAATATGAATTGAATTTATTAATTAAATGTCCTACAAGTAGAATGATATTTAGATTCCAATTCGTACATCAAACATGACCAGTTTTTGAGCATGAGTTATGTTCCTTTGTAGATGATTACTGCAATATGATATAAGGTAATGAATTTATACATCCATAAACTGTACGTGGTTCTCATAAATTAACAAATGTAATAGCTTCTACAATATCATTGGCAAACATTAGATGAACCAAATACAAAGTGATAGTGAAAACACTCTTATTATATGCAAATCATTCCAGAGCATCCAAATATAGACATACAGAAAATAAATACACATACACAAGCATCATTTATCTAATTCAAAAGCACAATAGATATAAAAAAAACCACAAGTCAGTCGTTTTAGATAGAGATACTATTGGGAATTCCTCTGAAAGTCAATAAATAAGGTAGACCTCATCAGAAGCTACTTCATCTTTTTTCCTAATGAACTATATAGTCTCTAACCCCATAACCTACAAATCAAGCAGCCACAACCAATTAGGAATAGAAACACAGATCCATAATATGCTTTAATATACAAATATTACAAGAGAATACATAATATTACATTAATGTCATTTTTTTAATCGGTAGAAATAAAAAATAGTACGGAATATTTATAAATGTTAATTTGATGTCTTAATCAAAAAATTAAAGAGTCAAATTTAGCTTTAATGTAACTTCAACTATGCCAATTTCTTTTTATTAAAGCACAAAATACCATATCAAAACCCGAAACACCAAAACTACTGCAAATTGCAAGATATCTTAAGATTATTTTTTTTGGTAAGGGTTAAGATTATTTTTTTATATTATTATTTTGTTATATATTATTCTTTTGTTATATATATCTGGAATTAAAAAAGAAAGCCAACTCATAACTTCTTAACATCTCCATCAATTATTAATTATTAAACGAAAAATATAGTGAGTGACTCAATTTTTATGTTGGTAAAATAATGAAGTCTAAATCATATAATAGAATTTTTAGAGATTAAAACAGCACAAGCGACAAACTTGAGGAATTATAATTGTTATTAAGTAAATAAAATAGAAGTAAAAAAGAAGTTGATTATCAACATGTGATAAAATGAAGCATAGACAGTAATTAAAAAGAATTTGATTAGAAACATTAAGGATGTGATTTCTTTTATATTGTTAGCCAATAGCATATTAGTTTATTAAGTTTTATAATAATTACTTAAAAATTATATATATATATATATATATATATATATATATATATATATATATTAATGGTGTAAAAAAATATACTCATGAAAAATACTTAATTAAGAGGTTTAAGAATATTGTCAACATATTCACATGACTTAATTAGAAACAAAGGACTAATATGGAAAGCTTCAAATATGATATATACACATATGACATATAATATGATAGGAATACATCTTATATTAGAGTGAGAAAATTAAATTTGGATCTTATAATAAAATATAAAGAATTAAGATTTCAATTTAACGTGACGTGTTAAAAAGTTATGTAATTTTTTAATATTAAATCTTAACCCTCCATGTATGTTATATAGTTTAGATTTAATTCTTTCACTTTCATATAAAATATTTCTTCTTATAACATATGTCTATATATATATAACTAAATTAACATATTAATTATCTATTTATCTTTTTGAATTTTATTATTGTTATCTATTTTAGTAGCTTTATCAATTTTGTAAGATTGTGTAAGATTAGATCTTCATAATTTATAAAAGCAAGATATTTTAAGCCCAAATCCTTAAAAAGGGAGAAAGGAGAAGCGCAGACCTGCAAGGCCCACTATTAAAATATTAAGCAATTGTTATTCTCACTCCCCCTTTACACTAATCCACTCCCCATCTCATTTTTGATATCAATACTATCCAACTAAACACATTGTCTTCGTCTCTTTCTTCCTCTCATATAATTCTCTTCAGGAGAAAAAGAAAAGAACACTCCCTTCCAAGTCTCTCCAACTATAGCAATTCATTTGACAAATATGAATGATATTAACTATTCTCTCAATCTCTTTAATAATAACCCCATTTATCCCAAAGCACATTCATTCCCAACCATTCCACACTTTACCACTCGTTCCACTCATCCCAAAGTGCACTCACCACACAATAATTGGAATTCTAGCACCCCACTAATTCCAAAGCGCACTTGGAGCGGTGACGCTGAAACATTGTAGAACACTAGAAATAGAAGTGGAACTGCGTGAGACAAAGTGAATCAAATTGAAATGCAAAGAATTGCATTACGCTTACCCAGAGAGATGAAGATGGTGACGATGATGGAGAAGGAGATCACAGAACCCAACTTACTAGCACGATTGATCATTCACCATGAAAGATGGACGATTCTTTCTAATTCCCTTTCTTGTTTGGATGTCTATGTTTTGACCACACTAATTGTATACAATTGAGTCACCAATTGACGAAAAGCCTGAGTTTTGGTGTAGCTTCGGTGACGAATTAGTCGACTATCTGCTTTTGATCGAAACGAGTTGTCGAAGGTTGAGCGGTCCGAAAGGATAATGTTTTTTTGGTAGAGTGATACGAAAGGGATAGTGTGTGTACTTTTCTAGGAAAAGAATTAAATTGAGGGAGAAAGAGAAAGAGGGAAGTGTGCTATAGGGTAGTTTGGAAGGAAAAAATGAAAAGGGGGATTGTCTTCTACTTTTTCTAAAATAGAATTATCAAATTATGAGAGGATGAAAGAGATGATGAGAGGGATGAGGATAATGTGTTTAATGGGGGTAGTCTTGATATAAAAAATGAGAAGGGGATTGGATTAGTGTAAAGGGGTTGAAATAGTAATTGCCAAAATATTAAGGACATTGTTAAAGGCACTTTAAGTTTTGCTAAATACACCATTATTCTTTAGTTTTTAGTTTTTTTTTTGTTTTGACAAAATACCCTTTACAGAAATGTGTTTATGTTGATTTTGAGACAAAACCTTATTCAACTCAGACTACTTATATCCATAATTTTCACTCATAATCCCATGATAATAAAAATAAAAAAAAGTTCAAAAGCACTCAACCTCCAACAAACAGTATTGTTTCTCTTGTAATTAATATAAGAGATACAAACACAAAGGAACTAAATGGTATTTCTCTTCTAATGTAATTGTCCAGTATACGGTGTACATATGTTAAAATGCTTTGTTCCGCTGCTGGAGTCCTCACCAGACAAGTGGCTGGAAATGGAAAATGTTTTAGATGATGCATATGGAACTATTTTCTTTTTTCATTTTATAAGATATTTACAGTATAGTAGTGTAAGGATCATTTAGCAACTAGCAAAGCGATATACTAAAATATATATTTACTGTATTTACCATCCATTTGGAACTAACTTGAGATATATTGCGAAAGTAAAAAAAAAAAAAAAAAAGAGGTATAAAATAAGATGTATTTCCGCCACGTTTCTTATGGAGAGAGAAAGAATTACTGTCTAAGTACATATTTACTAAATTAAATTTATGATCTAAGTTAGTTTAATATTTATTACAATAAATAAATTTTAATAAACAAAGTTATCCTTAATTTCTTATCATATACATGTTCAAATTAAAGGTAGTAAGGTACAATAAAATAAGAAATCTCAATTTATAATGTGCAAGATCAACATTTAGAAATGATAAGGGCTTTGTTTTATGTTGTATATGGCAATTTTATAAATTTTTTTACAGGAATAAGTCAGATTTAAATAAATTAGACGAATGTGTAAGTCGTACTTTAAAATATTAAAACATGAATAATATGACTTTGTTACTTTTTAATAAAAATAAAAATAAAGAGGTAGTCTTTAGCAGTCATCTTGCATTTCTCGCACTTATCAGCCGTTACTACGTACAATGCACAATATTTATATTTTATACATATCCACGTCAATCGGATTTAAGTGGAATTCTTTAAAAAAAGGATTTAAGTGGAATGAGTTATTATTGGCTTAGTTGTTTATATATATATATATATATATATATATATATATATACATACATAGAGTTAAAGTTATGTTTAAAATATTGCCCTAATTAAAACCGTAAAAAAGCCAACAGTAAGGACATTCACGAGACCTTAGCATTTAGTTATCATAATTAAATTATCAGTACTTTGTTAGGAGGCTTCCAGCTTGTCGTATTAATTTATCAATCAGTTTTCTATACCAAATGATTGCACCAACATCGCATTCGCTTATGATTAATAATATCTATAATATTAATGGTAATGATTTTGTTAACCACCCCACTCCTCCAAAATTCAGAAGAGAAAAAACCCACTCATCCAATGTGGTCATGATATGAGAATTATAATATTTGTTTTCTTACATGCTACTCAACTTGTTTTAGATTAAAACTTAGTAATTAGGATCTGTCACTTTACTATTAAAAGGAATTAATTATTTTTAAAATAAATGATGATGTCTCATGGAACAGATTTATTATATTAAAAAATATCTCATACTTATTTAAAAGTATTATTACAAAACTTTATAAATTGTTTGTTTTTACGTTTGAGTGACCACATAGATGTTTAGTACTTATTGAACGTTGTATTTAATTATTTGATAAATTTTCAATTTGGAGATCTTTAATTTTCCATTGGATGGGATTATTGAGAGCATTTATTACGTTTTTTATGTTTCAGTTTCAATTACAATATATATTAAAGTATTGGCACACCATAGGGGAAGGTATCTAGGGTTAAACACGGACTTAAGAAATTGCATTGATTTAGCTATTCAAATTGCACGTTTTTTAAAACTGGAAGCAAATTGTCAATCCTCGTGTAGGCTGTTGGCTATGTCTCACCAGGGATAGTGTTGGGGTATTTGACCTGCTCTATTGGTTTGTAGTTTTTGACAGAAGTATATATAATTTGTCGTCAGCAATTTTTTTGCGACTTGGTTAAAAAATATGTTTTTTTTACACATATTTAAATATTTTAAAAACTTATTATTTTTTAATTTATAGTACTATAACACCATTTTTTTCAAAAACAAGTAATAATAATATATTATCAATTTAAAAATACTTAAAAGTTAAATTAATTAAAAAATTTAATGATCATGTACTAACAATATAAAATATTTTTACATTGTTATCAAATCACAAAATCATTGTTATATAAATTTTAAAATAACTATTATCAAAGTCAATAAATTTATCTTAATGAATTATGATTAGATAATAACATAAAACTTAAAATAATTTTTTATCTTAATTAAATAATATTAATATCACATTATAAAATCCATACCTATTTTATATAGTAATTATACCACCCAGCACATGGATGGTCTTAACCAAAGACGATTCATAAAAAAAACTTAACAATTATACATTTGAAAGTATTTTCAGTAAATATTTTTGAAATTTTTAATCAAACTTAAGTTTGTAAAATTATAAAAAATCTATGTTTAACTAAAATTAAGTTCAACTCAATTTTTTAAATTATAATCCAAATTAAATTAACACATTTACTTTAAAAAACGATGTATCAAAGTTGAGTCTTAAATATATAAAACAAATAATCTCTATTTAAGATATAAAATATGAATTTTAAAATAATTAATAAATTTTAATTATAATCTAAAATTAGATATTACTGTAAAATTTGAACTTTCATTTTACACTACCGGTAGTATATTTCAATTAGATTTTGAAAATAATCATATAATATACCTGATGCTTACCAACTTTAAATTTATATTATATTTTAACACAAAGTCTACTTATGCTGTAGATCCAACTTAAGTGTGTAGTATTCTTTCTATAAGTGTGGATAAGTTTTTCTATAAGTGCTTTTTTAGGAGAAAAAATAATTATTATATAAAATAATTTATAAAAGTTCTCTCGTAAGTTTACTCTAAAAAATGATTTATAATTTATACATATAAGCTATCTTTAATATATAGAGAAATTCATTTTTATTCTCTCTCATGAGTGCTTATGCACAAGTTTATCTAAATAGGTCCTTAAATTTATTTTTTTAACCCATTTAGTTGATTTTATTTTATTTATTTCAATTATTTTGCTAAATTCAGGTAGTTTACTATTGTATTTTTCAATATTTTTCAACTTCTGTCCATTTGAATTCGTATATATTTTATATAAATAAAAAATTAAGAATTGTTTAAAAACATTTTATTATAATATATATGTTAAATATTTTTATTTAAGCTGTTAAGTAAAATTTGATTAAGTTATTGAAATCAAATTTCAATATACTTGATTTGAGATGAGTAGAAGAATCCATTCAAAAAATGATTGGAATATGAGCAAAAGTTCTAGAAACGAAACTATGTAATCTATGAGTTACATGTATTGAGAATTTTCTGCCATAATAATTCTAAACAACTTGAATAAGATTACTTCACTACAAAGAAAACACTTAACTAAAAATAGCAAATTGGTTGTTGCTAACAATTGAAATATATGGTGTATGAATATTCAGTGCCTATTTTGCATTTTTTTCCTAGTTGTGCTTTCATCAGCAAAGTGAAATAAATGTATTTACTTAATTCTAATGTTCTACATTTTATATGGTACAAATATAAGTAGTAATGACTTGTGTTTCTTAATTAAGTAGTTTAGAGTTTGAATTCTAATTGATCTTTAAGTATAAAATAAATTATGTTGAAAGAGAAATATTTATCTTATGTGCATTTATAGTCTTCAAATATTTGTCACTAATATTGGAAATAATTTTGTTCCAATGTGAGAGAAAAAAAATTCTCTATGTTAAGCATAACACGAAATAAATACAAATAAAGTGAGTTAAAGCAATGTTATTATTATTATCAAATCAAGAGCACACAATTCCAAATACACACTGGTACAAAAAAAAACAAAATAACGACACATACACTAACAAGCATTATTTGTGTTATTAGAAAGTAGATTGATCCAAAAGGTAACCACACACTCCTTAGATAGAGATACTGTTGGGAATTCCTCTAAAAGTCAACCCTTCCTCACTTGTAGGAAGGAGCAATGTGTATGGCAGCTGAACTGGTCCATAGCGATTTTTCTTATTTGAATCCTTGTTTCTCGCTGTGATTTTTCCCTCAATTTCTGCCAGCTTGCTTCCAAACTTTTTGAATGCTTCTAATGCCTTTGAATCAAATGTCCAATTTGGATTGTCTCTCTCCCCAAGGTAGATCTCATCAGAAGCATGCCTTGACAATATCTCTATCACCGTAAGATCAATAATGGTTTGGCGCTTCGGTGTAATGGTTCTCAAATAAGCCGTTTGGGGACTCTTCACCATCTCATCATATTCTTTGGTTCCTGGTTCTGGAATCCATCTTCTGGTAAGAGTTGGACGGTTTAGGATAAAACCACCATAAGGGTATTGTCCAAAATTAACAGCTGCATGGAGAGCTGAAGCAATCCATATGATAGTAGAACATGATTGAATAAGCTCTTGACGAGTCTGCATTTTAGGCCACCAAGGCTTGTCTTTTAAGTCACCATGACCCTTCTCAACAACTTCCTTCCACCATGCTTGGAGTTCAATATCTTGTTGAATTGCCACATCTGTTGGGTAATACAAGGAAACATACTCTTGGACCCATGACTTAATAGCATCCCATATTTCTAGTCCATCAACAGCATAAGGGTAGTCCTCTACCGCAAGACGAAGGCCATGGGGAGAGGATGGATCCTCAACTGCCATTCCTCTGAATAAAGCACAAAATAAAATGTTATTGACAAATTCAACAAGCTAGCCTCTCTCAATTTATGCCATCTTTGAAGGGTATATTTCTATTTTTATAGTCCCACAATTGAACAAGTTCATGCTTCTATTATAAGCCACATTACATTTCAAATCTTTAATGCTTTTAACTCAAAATCCTATATTTAATTTTCTTTCAACATGTATTTTATACTATCAACTAATTATGATAGACATACCTTTTCAGATAGTAAAAATTTACATAGTAATAATTTATGATTAAATGATATTTTAAGGGTATACATTATTTTTATCTTTTTCTTATAATAATTTTATATTTAGTAAGATTACCTCTTGATCAGATCGGCCGGTAATGCTTGGTCAGTGAAAACCCAATTCTTGTAAACAGCTGAAGACATCTCAATAGAATACCGTCCCGGCAAAAATGATTCCTCTATAATGCCGCCAGCATTAATTAGGGCATTCCTAGCAAGTCCATTGATATTTATAGTGTCACGATAGTGAGGATAAAGAAGTTTATAAATGGGGTGAAGCACACTGAGATGCCTGTTTGTTGCTATGATGAAGGGCTCTGTCACTGCATGAGTATTTAACCTGTAACCCCAAGTATAAAAAAACAATTAGAATAAACAATATATACACTTACAGTATAAAACTTTTGCTCAACTGATTGAATCACAAACCTTCACATATGTAAGTTTGTTCAGTCTTATAATAACTACTTTAAAGGTGATATGATATTGAATACTCTTTTTTGATAGAAAATTTACATTTACAGTACATATATACTTATTAAGCTCAAACATTTAATAATAGTAATTCATAAATAGATAGACTAAGCATGTTTACAAATAAAGTTCATACCAGTGGCTCATGAGTTGATGATAGCCCGAGTCATTTACAATAACATGAGCCTTGGCCAATAGCCAAATTGTGCTTTCAACACCTTGGTCTGCAGGCAAGACCACTTTGCTCTCGGCACCCAAATTATCTCCACTTGGATGTGGCTTGCTCAATTCGATAGCAAGTGGCTTCAAAGTCCCATCATCTTTCAAGAACAGGATTGTCCTTGTGGCATAAGCCTTTGCAGAAGGTAGTGCGTTTATCCTTGTCAAATATGGCATGAATGCGTCTTGATAGTCTAATATGAATAATCTCTGACCATTAAGTGCCTGTTCCAAAAAATTAAATTCAGTGATCACTTTGTTTCATATATAGCTTAATTTGAATCACAAACAATATCACTTCCATATTATCATTTCTAACAAATTTAATATATTTAACTCTTTTTTTTTTTCATTCAACGCTTGCTTAATTTTTTTCTGTTTAGTATATTAATTCATGTGATCCGTGCAGTTGGCCAGTTGCGTCAGCTATATATGATGTACCCCATATGTTTCCAGTCATGACGAATTTTTATATTTTCTTCAAAAGAATTAGTTGTTGTAGGGAATATAGAAAAAATCATTATGGCTAATAAAAAGTTAATATGCATTTTATAGTGGAGCTAGCACGCATATATATATATATATCATTACCTCTTCTACTGTTACCCCATCCATGTTAATCTCCAAATGTTCTTTTGTTATTGTACTAGATTGATCACCATAGAGAGTGGGATCCAGCTTGCTTTGTGGTGGGAACTCCTGCCAGTATTAAAAATGAGAAAAGATGTCCAATATTAATAGTCAGATAGGGGGCAATATATTATAAACACTTTAGCATTATTCACTGATTAATTAACAACAAAATATTTGGATTTTGGACTTACTTTAAGAAGACGAATTACATTTGGGTTTACACCCGCAATCATCTCTCTTGCAAATTCATCATCAGTCATCCATGCAGATTTAGTAACTGCTCAAACCATAAAAGAAAATAATTAATTGTCAAATGAGATTAATTATTTTGAAAGAAATAGGTTATACAGTATAATAATTTTATATTATCACAAACCAATATATATGATGAGTTTTAATTTGTTGACTTTATTAATAATTATTTTTTAAATTAATTGATAGATAAAATTTGCTTGAAGCTGTTAATTAACTAATGCATGAGTATTAAATTCTAATTAAGGTACCTTGGACTACATGAGGTGGTGGAAATTGAAGGACACTTTCACCATCAGTGCGAAAGATTTCCTTGAAGATTGGTATGGGGCTAATCTCGCTAAGAACATTTGTTGGAACCTTAATTCCACCTTCATACAGGTCTCTTACTTCTTCAAAGCTATCAAACTCATTCCATGTGAGGTCTGTGTCAAAAACGTTTTCGAGCGAAGGTAAGAGCGTTTGAGATAATGATTTTATTCCATATGTGAGGAAATCTGATGACTTCAAGTGACCGAATTTTTCATCTCTTGGCATGTAAAGCTCGCCTGCTGGTCTCTCGCTTTTAGGATCTGTTAAGAATCAAATAGTTAATAATATTAGCAGAAATATAGATCAGCAAAAAAATTCAGAAGAACATGTCAAATTGCGTGCCCAAAAGAAGCAACAATTAATAAACCACAACAAAAAAAATACTTTTGTCAAGTCTATATCACAAAATCACACAAATAATAATACATGACTTTTCTTTTTAATTTCCTTTACGATTTAAATCCTCAAATATAAGAAAATTTGCAAAAGAAGAAATGTGATTTATAATTAAATTTTAAATTGTGAAGACGAAAGTTTCTTGAAGCTTTATTCAACTTTTCATTATTTTATTATAGTTTATAAAATATAAAAACTATATTATTTTTTTCTTTTCTCCTTTACAAATCAAATAAGGTGATTTTTCTCTTATTTTTCTTTATAAACCAAATAAGGTATACCATTTATTTATCTTCTATAAATTATACCAATGTCTCTACTTTCTCTTGACTGAACTATAAACAATAAGACCTCTCCTTCTTACTCTTTTCCCCCATTAAGATATATTTATTCTCTTTCTCTTCTTACCAACCACATTTTAATATTATTTTTTCTATTCAAAAGAATACCATTTGTATCTTTTTATTCTTATCATCAAACCCATTGTTAATTTTTCTATTCAAAAGATTCCGACCTACAACTTGGTCTCCTGTATCAATTTCCTTATTAAATTAAGTAATCACAACATGATAAAAGAAAAGACAAAGTATAACCTTTCTTGGTGGCTTTTCTACCAGTTCTAACCCTACGAGGATAAGGATTGGTGCTGGAGCCTCCAAGGACTGGACGAGCAAGCTTTACATCTTCATCTGGATTACCCAAATCATTGTAGACATCATAATCATAGATCCTTTCATGTTCCTTGCGCTCTCCCGTTCCATCTCCTCTTAAAATCTTCAACTCTTCTTCTCTATACTTAACTAATGGACCCGGTGTTGCACTTGGAAGATATGTCTACAATACATTTAATTTCATGAATTAATTTTCTCATTTAAAAAATGATTAAGACTACATATATAAATAAGTAATGGAGCTAGACTTACCTTATTGGCAAAGAAAATGCGATCCTTTTTGTCGTAGTCTTTAAAGTTGTAAACCCATGAGTGACAGACGAAGTGAATGGTTCCATGATTTGGAATGTCATCAAGAGTGACACTGACAAGGAAGAACTCATCATAGGTATAGTTTCTGATGTAAATTGCTCCTGGAATTCCAAAGTTAGCATCCCATTCGAAATGAATATCGTATGCATCTCTCCTATCTCCCAAGGTTGGTAACGTCGGAAGATGCTTCTCCAAAAAGGTTTCATTTCCAACTTTCCCATTTCCCTTTGCTACATAAAAACATACAAATAAAACCAAAAAGAAAATGAAAAAGATGAGTGTCTTTGATCTAACAATAATATTTAAAAAGTGATACATGCATAAATAGTTTTATACATAATTTATAAAGTACTGACAGAAAGCTGTCCTGATCATGAAAATAAAAAAAAAAGAAAGTTACATGGGCAACTTGTATATATATGCATAGAACTAACAAATATCTATGAATATTTTTAAATTTAAATAAAAGATAAAAAATAGAAATAAAGAATATAATTTTTTTTATATTATTATTCCAATCATAAATTTTATGTATAAAAAATTTATTAAATTTAATAATAATCATTTTAAAAGTTATATCTTAAATAACTTTTCAACATGTAAAAATCTTTACGTTGATAATGAATGGAACTTAAACTCAATTTAAACTTAAAAAAAATGTAACTCAAATAAATAAGCAGAAACAAATAATTTATATTTAGAATAAAATGATTAAATTTAAAAAATTAATACAACTTTTTAAAATAGTGAACTTTTACGGAAAAGGAAGTTTAATGTAAAGTAAAAAATTACTATAAATTATTTTTTTTATGAATTTTAACAAAATATAAAAGTAAATAATCTAATTAAAAATTAAATATTTATAAAATTTAATGCACTTACTTTCTAACCGGATGATGACAGCTACAACATTATTTATTCTTTAAACTTTTAAGGATAACTAAGGTTATGTGGGGGGTAGACACGACAAGAGTTCCATTTATATAACCAAGAAATTAATTAAAAAATGTTAACTAAATCCTAAGATACTGATTAAGCAACACAAAATAAAAATGTTTTTATTAAAAATAAAAAATTATAATGTTTATAATTTTTTTTGGATTCTTTTTTAATTTATGTAATAAATATTATTTTTTTAATTCTTTAATTAATATTTTAAGAGTACTGGTTGGTTAGAAAGATCTTAAAAAAAATAGTGTAAGCAGCTAAGCATGGTAGAGAGAAACAATGGAAAGAGAGAAGAAAGAAACCATCAGTGGAGGTAGCACTGATCAACTTGAAGGAGACGTTCCGGGAAAAGATGGCAGTTGCAGAATCAACTATTTGACCGGCTACGTCGGCGACGGAGCCAAAGATACCGGAGACAACGCCACCAACTCCGCTATTTTTGACTGAATTCAAGTCGTTAATGTCCAAGGCACTTTTGGGCATCAACACCACAGTGCCCTTGATCTTCTGGCTCTTGTCAAATAGCCCTAACATCTTTGCAACTTCTTCTTGATGATGCTATCAACACAAACACTTTTGTTTCTCTTTGGCAAGTACGTAAGAGATGCTTTGTATTGTGGTTTGTGAGGGTTGACGATGCAAAGTAGGTCTATTTATAGATGGAAAGAGATGTAACTTTGAACATTCTTTTACCTCAAGTTGCAGCCAAGGTTGATTATTATAATATATGGCTTCTAACAACATATGAAACGTGATGTATATATTTGAACACATTATTGGTGTGTCTTTTATTATATCATATATTGATGTTATCCATAAAGTTAATTTATTGATTAGTTTAATCCTGTTAACTTTTCTTGTGACTTTTTACACTGAAATTAAAGGAATTGTTTAATATTACAAAATTCTAAAAGAATAACTTAATGTAATGATCAATTGCAATAATTGAAGGATTAAATTAATAGAGGTCAATTATAATTTTAAAACAATTCTGCTTGTGTCAAAAATATATATCCATACAATATAAAGAGATTATCTCTCTTTATGAAAATTATTTTCAAACACAAAATTTGAAGTCAGAAACCTTACATTTTTTTTAGAAGCTTAGTGTCAGAAACCTTACTTGAAATATTGGAGATATACCATCTAAGCAATCACCTATACGGTTTAATTGTCTAATCTAGAAAAAGTTACAACACTAAAAAATTTAAGTTTTTTATAATATTATTTCATATATACATGTGTTAGATTTAGACTATGACACTTTTATTTCTATCAATAAATATTTCACTATTATTTTTGTTTATTGATATACTTCAATTATTAGTATTTTTATTTATACTATCATTATATCAATTTATTACATGTATTTTGGTTTTTGTAATTGACGCAATATTGTAAAACCTAGTAATTAATTGAGTCATAATCTAAGACTTGAATTTGGCATTTACACAATGATAAGATATAAAAGAACAAAAAAATATACATGATAATAATTATATTATTAATATCTTATAGAAGAATTTGTCTAATTAATAGTACCTACTATTTATAAAAGAGTTGAAGTTTTAAAGAGTCGACTCCACAAGGTTCATTCATAATATGTTTAATTATTTTCACATAACGCATAATTCAACAAATAAGGTCAAGAAAACCATGGTATGTTTGAGCATGTAAGAATAAAAGAACATATTTCTTATTAATAAGAAATTGCTTAGTTCCGTATACATTTCATTAGTTCAGTTGTCTTTTATTGAAAAAATAAAATCATAAAAGGACATAACAATACTAAAATGCATACTTGAGTATTGTATAGAGTCATTAATTAAAAATAAAACAAATTAAAAGGAATACCTTTACAATCATATGCGACTCAATTCGGTTAGGATAGATTCCAAAGACATAAACTAGAAACTGAAATGGACCGATCGATCATAACATCATCCATATATAAATCCAAAAAATATGGGGTAATTGATTCAATTTTCAAATATTTTTAACGATTTTTAATTTTTACTTTGGACAATTTAAATTAAACATGTAAATCTTATCATTCACGTGTCTATCATTAGGTGTCACATATTATATACATATGCATTATCATTTGTCACATAGGCAGACAACATGTCATACAAATACAAACATTAATTTAAACTAAAGTTTTTTAAGGATAGAATTAAAATGACAGATAAATTATCTTTAAAAAAACTGATGATAAAATATATTTTTGGGACTAAAATATTGTTTATCAATTAAGAATTATATCAATATTTTATAGCAATAAGTTTAAAAAAAAATCTTAGAGGACATCAAATATTTTTTTAAGAAAAAATTAAAGAGGCTAGCTCACGGCCCACAGATCGATTAGAAAACTCGCAGACCTACAAATAGGAAAGTCATCACGTGCAAAGCAAGAATGAAGTTTTATTGAATCTAATACTAAGAAAATAATTTTAATGCAAAAAAGATATATAAATCATTCATACACGTAAAAATGCCAGCTCACATAATAAAATCTACAGATCCGATTCTTAACAATAAAATAAACAAGTCCCGCGCGCTTGTAGTTGGAACTAGAGTTGGTCTTCGAGCACACCAAGAGAATGTTTTCAATTTTGTCAAATTGGTCTCAGCATCGATTAAACCAAACCAACGCATTAATATGACCGGCACCGTTACCAAGAATAATTTTATTTAAACATTATTCAATTATCTTTAATGGTAGATCTTAAATTGAGATCTCAGATTACTTTTTGATAATTTTCATAGAACTACATAGAATTGAAGATCTCTTAAGATCTTTCTAATTTTTCTTTAGTAGTAGATTTTATTTTGAGATCTTAAAGAGAGAAAAAGGTAAAAAATTTATTCTTTTTTGAATTATGTATAAATCTTAAGGATTATTCTACAAGAACTCATTTTTCATGTTGGAGATCTCTTCACCTCCTTTATTGAGAGATCTAGTAAAGATCAAATCTCAAACTTAAAATATTTATTCAAGATCTAACACTAAAATTACTGTTATGTAATACATATCAAGAGTGAGCAATTAATTAGGTGGTTAAGACTCTGTTTTGTTTTGGATGAAAGGTAAGATATTGAAGCAAATTTTATACTTTTCTGCGGGATTTATATATTTTATATTTTTTTTATTCTAAAAACTATTCTATTTTTATCAGGGTCAGCCCAATTTTATGTAAGATTTAAAGTAAATATGATTTTTTTTTTTACTTTAAACGTGTTAGATTTTTTACTAACATGTATGAGTTGTTTTTTTTATCAACAGAACATATAAGACTTTTATTTTATTTTATAAAGATTGATAGTAAATATTTTTTTCTGTTAACGAGTCTAAAACATAAGTTTTAATTACTTTATCGTTTATCTTTAAGACGATATTCATTTTCATCTTCTAAATAAAAAATATCCTATATATATGTAGGCTAAACCAAGCGGGCAAAAGTTATTAGTTTAATTTCTATACCTATGGTAAAAAGTTATTAAGCCCGTCACTGTAACCTTTTTAATGGTAAAGGAGCAATAAAATGGAGAAGAAAGAAATAAGTAAGAAATATAAAAAAATGATTGTTTGATAGAGAGAAAAATGAGAAAGAAAAAAAAAATGATACCATAAGGTTTTTTTTTCTTATTTTATTTACCTATTTATCTCTTTTCCAATCCTGTTAAATCAAATATTTTTATTTTTATTTCATCTATCATCTATTTTTATTTATCTTTTTTTTTCATTATATTATCCATGTACTTTTTTTCTACCAAACGAACCATGAATGTAAATGTTATTGATTTGGTTCCTATTGTTATGAGGTCTTCTCTAATACTCTTAAATTTTAATTTGATTCCTATGTATTCTTTAATTTGGTCCCCTTAGTTGTAGTGTATTTTTTATAATTGGTTCTTATATGTGTAATGCATTCACATTTTTAATTTTAATATAGGGACCAAACACACAAAATCTAGATGAATTCACCACAAAAATAACTATTATTTGCTTCCAAAAATATTGGTAAATTAAAATCATCATCAATCTAAATAAACACTTAATTTTGATTTGGAGAAGTATAACTGGTAAAGGTTATTGGTGTGGGTCTTGCTAGCAGAAAGCATGAATGTTTAGACGGTGATTATATTAGGAACATAGGAGAGAGGGCTTAATAAAATAAAAGAAGTTAATTACAGCCTATATGATTAAGAAGACAGTGGGAGAATTATGAACAAAAGCTTGTTGGCGGTGGTCGGAGAGAGAAGAGAAAGAGAAAGATGGAGATGAAATAATCTAGTTTTCTATATGAAAGAACTCAGTTATAATAAAAGTTAATGAAAAGATAAAGTTCATATAAAAATATAAGTTAAATAATTAAACTGAACGAAAGAATCGAATAAAAAAATTTAAATAAAGTTCAAAGTTTAAAATACTAATTAATTCGTTTAAAACATAAAATTTTTAATATTCTTTAAAATAACTGTGAAACATGTAATATTTTAAGAGGTGATTAAATATATTTTATTTAATATTACTAGGTCAGCATTTAACAAAATTCTTTAAATAAAACTTTGTTTTATACGTCTTTCATTTCCATGTTCAAAGCTAAGGATGCACATGTGTTCCTCGCACTAGGCTGAGTACAACTTATGAAAAATTAAATAGTTGTTTAATTTTAATACACTATAATTATAAAAAAATTATTAGCAAAGAAACAGTAATTCAGTAAATGCATTAAAAAATATAACTAGGGGAAATGATGAATAATAATCAGCTCATATAAGCAAAAATGAGTGGTGCATCGATCTTACTAGATGCGATCGACCTTATCAGCTGGTTAGTGTAAGAAGCAAAAGTTTCCGTTAGTTTGTTTTTGTTGGAAAAAAGTTAATTTCCGTTAGTTAAAATCCAAGAGGCATTGTAAGCACAATTTTGAATGGAGTTATGCACTTATGCCAGTATATATATATATAAAAATAAATCATGTTTGTTCTATCTCCAGTGTGAATATAAGTTGTTCACCAAGTTAACTTTTCAATTGAATGCTTATTTACCCGGTTCAGAATGTTGTATTTTTTCACCTAACAAAAAATTTACCTGGTCTGGAATTACAAAAATATGATAATTTTAATTTCATCTCAAAAGGTTTGTTTAGATAAATTTAATTTATTCATAAAACCCTAATAGAAGAAGAAAGTAAAAAAAAAAAAAAAGGCATGTGTTGAGTTTTTTCATAAGTTTAAATCATTTTATATATCTTAACTTTTAGACAACTCAGATGGAAATATTTTCAATCGAAGTGTATATATTGATTTTAGCTTATGAAAAAAGTTTAATTTATTTTATCTTATTTTATTTCCTAATCTTATAAATATTTATAAAAATTTATTCAAGCAAATCCAAAAGTTATTCTATTATGTTGTTATTTTATTAATGTAAAATAATAAAATACAGTGAAATGTCTTTTCATTTCTCAGTACTCCATCTCATACTTTCAATCCAGAGATGCTGATCAGTGATCACTAGGCATCTACCAATTCTTTTAAGGTAGTTCATATTTTTTTAGTAGTATATTTTTATTTAGTTATTAGTATTTCAAAAGAGTTTAATTTTGTATATATTAATTTTAATATAAAAATTTATATTATTAACTAAAGACAAATTTGTTCAAACGCTCGACGAGGCATCCCTGTCATTGGCCTTTGGGTACGTGATACCTTTGCCAAATTTGCTAAAGAGAACATGGCAGCGCAAAGATTATAGTGAAAAAGAAATAAAAAAAGAAATATAGAACAATGGAAAATTAAAGTGAATTACACTCAATTTTGGGGTATATATAATGAAACGAAAAAGAAATAAAAATCATCACAAGTCTTATTTACAATAATCTTACAATAAATAATAAATTAAAATTATTAATGACTTAATTTTAAATATACTAAATCTTCAACATACATACTTATCCCAAAAATACACATCATTACTTAATGAAGCTCACACAATGATACACACAAATAAGTATGCATCAGTTATTGAAAGGTACACGTACAATAATACTAAATTAAGAAAGCCACACACTTCTTTAGATAGAGATACTATTAGGAATTCCTCTAAAAGTCAGTCCCGGTTCACTGGTAGGAAGAAGTACAGTGTAGGGCAATTTGGGTGGTCCAGTTCGATTTCTAAGACTTGGATCATTGTTCCTTTCTGAGATTTTTGTCTCAATCTCTGCTAGCTTTTTTCCAAACTTTTTAAAGGCTTCTATTGCCCTTGAATTAGAGGTCCAATTAGGATTGTTGTCCCTCTGTCCAAGGTAGATCTCATCAGAAGCATGCCTTGACAATATCTCTATCACTGAAAGGTTAACAAGAGTCTGAAACTTTGGCGTAATTGTTTTCAAATAAGCCTTTTGATGACTTTTCACCATCTCATCATATTCTGGAGTTCCTTTTTCCGGGATCAATCTTCTGGTAAGAGTTGGACGGTTTAGGATAAAACCACCATAAGGGTATTGTCCAAAATTAACAGCTGCATGGAGAGCTGAAGCAATCCATATGATAGTAGAACATGATTGAATAAGCTCTTGACGAGTCTGCATTTTAGGCCACCAAGGCTTGTCTTTCAAGTCACCATGACCCTTCTCAACAACTTCCTTCCACCAAGCTTGGAGTTCAGAGTCTTTCTTAACTGCATCATCTGTGGCATAGTACAAGGAGACATACTCTTGTACCCATGTCTTAATAGCATCCCATATTTCCAGTCCATCAACAGCATAAGGGTAGTCTTCTATCACAAGACGTAGGCCGTTGGGACAAGATGAATCCTCAATAGCCATTCCTCTTAATCCAAACAAATAGATAAAAAATTGATATTCATAACAAAACTATCTTATATAGCTTGGTTGTCATCAAAGAGAAATTGTGTTTTTACAGTTAAGAAATATGTTACTTTATGTTTTTAATTTTTAAGAAAGTTAGATTTTGACATGCCTTAATATATGCTTCAAGTTCATAAAACTCCTACATGAACTAGGAATGTGTCAGATACAAGGTTTTAACAAAGGGCCTGTGACCATGATTTCAACCACAAAGTCAAAGTTTTTGGAATCTCTACAACTGAAATGCAACAAAACCAATTTGTCTATAATAGCAAGGATTGCAAGAAAATCGCGACTGCAACTGTAATTTAAAACCTGTCAGATATAAAACCATTTACGCAATTCATGTTCACATAGATTACCTCTTGATAAGATCAGCTGGTAATGCTTGGTCAGGGAACACCCAACCTTTGTAAGCTGCTGAAGAAATCTCCATAGAATACTTGCCACCCAGAAAGGATTGCTCTATAATGCCATCAGCATTAATTAGTGATTGTCGAGCAAGTGCATTGATATTCATTGTGTCACGATAGTGAGGAAATAAAAGCTTATAAACAGGGTGAAGAACACTGAGATTCCTGTTTGTTGCTATGATAATTGGCTCAATCACAGCATGAGTATTCAGCCTGTGACCGCATATAAAAAAAAAAGGAATTAAAAATCACGTCATATACAGATATTAAAATATGGTTTATGATGATCTTAGTGAAAGAGTTCAAACCAGTGGCTTATGAGCTGATGATAGCAGGAATCATTCACAGCAACATAAGCCTTAGCCAATAGCCAAATTGTACTTTCAACACCTTGGTTTGCAGGCAAGATGACTTTGCTATCGGCACCAAGGTGTTGTCCACCTGAATGTGGCAAACTTAATTCAATGGCCAATGGCTTTAAGGTTCCATCATCTTTCAAGAAAAGGATTGTCCTGGTTGCATAAGCCTTTGTTGATTTGGATTCGTTTAGCCTCGTCAAAAATGGCATAAATACGTCATGGTGATCTAATATGAATAGTCTCTGACCTTCAATTGCCTGTTCCACAAATTCAATGTTACCATATCAAGTTTAATTAATGGATTCAAATAATAGATAATTAATATAGCTTAATAAAATAGTTTAGCAAAAGGAAAAATGCTAACAACATGTTCTGTAAACACTCTTTGCTAGGATTCAAATATGTTAGGACTAACAAAATCATGTAAGTTTTTCCCCCATAGGCAAATCCTGGTTGGAGAACTTTGAAGCATTCGATATGTAGACATCTCCCTTAGCGGGAATTCGAACATTAGTTTGTCACCTTAAGTGAGACGAACTCGTTCTGCTAGATACAACTCCCGTTGACAGCCTCACATTATTTTATTTTATAAGTCTTAATAAATTTTAATTAATAATAAATGATAAACTAAATGTGTATTATAGAAAGAGTATATATTTGGAAATGTGCATAAATTCTCAGTGTTTTATTGAAATGAAACACATTCATCATTGCCTTATCTACAGTTAGTCCTTCAAGGTTAATCTTCAAGTGTTCTTCAGTCAGTTTACTCGTTTGATCACCGTAGACTGACGGATCTAGCTTGCTCAGTGGTGGGAACTCCTATCATTCATTAAAGAATATCATGAGGAAATATGTCAGACAATGATTTTTCCTTAAAAATAATGTGATACAAATACAATGTTATTAACATGGAAACTAAAGATTATAACAATGGGATCTACTTGTAGAAGGCGAATCACGCAAGGGTTTACACCAGCAACCATCTCTCTTGCAAATTCATCGTCAGTCATCCATGCAGATTTATTAACTGCTCCAAGTAATTAATAAAGATAATAATTGTCAGATTGGATTACATAATTCAACATATGCATCAAATTTTTGGCACCGCCGCATGCATGAGAAGGTTATTTTTATCCGAGAATGACACGAATAAATTTGGATTATATATTTATGCATGAATAGTTAAAATTTAAAATTACATCTTCTTTACATTAAAAAAAAAAAATCCTCTCCCTAGATATACGGTAAGATTAATCAATATCGTACGCCAAACTTTAAAAACCATATATAAATCTTTATATATAATATACCTTTAATTAAATGAGGTATTGAAAACTTGAGGAGATTATCTTCACCATCAGTGCGGAAGATTTCCTTGAGCACAGGTAAGGGGCTAATTTTGCTAAGTACATCTGTAGGCAGCTTAATTCCACCTTCACAGAGTTCACGTACTTCTTCAAAGCTACCAAACTCATTCGGTGTGAATTTTAAATCAAATACAGATTTGATTGCAGGTAAGACATTTCGAGATAAAGATTTTATCCCGTAAGTAAGGAAGTCAGATGACTTTAAGTGACCAAAAATTTCATCTCTTGGAACATAAACATTGCCCGGTTTCTCGCTTTTGGAATCTGTCAAAAGAATCAAATAATACTATTTAAATAATATCAACAATAATGTCAACATTCACTTATGTGGATATACAAATTCTCAATACGTAAAGCGATTATGTTCCCATGCATATTCATGTAAATTAGAACTGCCTTGATTATCTACCTCTCTCTTTGTATATATGGTCAACATTTTTTCTCTCTTTCGATATAAAACGTGTAATATGAAAGATATTTTTAATTCTTTCAATTTTAATTTGAGACCTTTTGATTATATTGTTTATATATATAAAATATAAACATGAAAAATATATAATTTTAATGAATTTAAGAAATTGACTCATATATATATATATATAAAATGAGGATTGAAATAATTGTTAAAAATATTTTTTATTTGATGGAATCGTTATTGTGAGAATAACTATAAATACATGCAACATATAATTTTTATATAATTAATATGATTGATAATTGAAGAAAAATGAGTTTATTGTATTTTTAAATATGTCAAAAAAAATTGATTTATTATGTTACAAGTTTAGAGTTTTTGTATAGGATTAGTTTAATTTAAACTGTTAGATAAAAAAAATTCATTGATCTTTATAAATAATTTTGAATGTTTTTTAAAAATTTATGAAATGCTTTAAAATTTTAAAATTTATAATTTTTTTCAAATCTTATGAATTTATATTTTATAAATTCATTAAAATTTGAACAACAAAATCCTAATAATAAAAGTCTTTTAAAAATTTTAATAATCATTATATTCTTAAAAAGTTTTTTAAAACTCGCAGAATTTTTTTATGTGAAAATAATATTTTAAAATCCTAATCTAATACACTCCTTAATTAAATAATAGTAATATGATTTTTTTAAAAAACTCATGATTTTGTAATTAAATTTTCATCTTTACCATGCATTTACAATTTCTTATTAGTTTATAATTTAAAAATAATTATTACACTAATTAATCCTATCAAAATTGGAGTCTTTTATTTAGATATTGTTAATGAAATAATCTGAAGCAAATTAGGGTTATATATATATATATATATATATATATATATATATATATATATATAAGAAATAGAAGTGTAACCTTTCTTTGTTGATTTTCTACCGGTTCTTCCCCTACGAGGGTAGGGATGAGTGGTAGATCCTCCAAGAATTGGGCGAGCAAGCTTTGTATTGCTGTCAGGATTGCCCAAATCATTGTAAACATCATAATCATAAATTCTGTCCCATTCCTTGCGCTTCCCTGTTCCATTTCCTCTTAGAGCCTGCAATTCTGCTTCTCTATATGTCACCAATGGACCAGGTGTTTCACTTGGAACATATGTCTGCAATATATTTATTTAATGTTCATTATTAAATAAAAGATCTAGCAAATCCAAAAACACTATTTCCTCTATTCCATTTTCATAGATATTCAAGATTTTTCACACGAATTAAAAAAAAAACTCTCCAAGACAGTAATATTTTTTAGGATATTTTTACTAAAATATTCTTATTATCTTTCTTAATTTAAATAAATATATCATTCATTATTTTAAGAGAACAATATTTATTAGAAGGAAAAATAGAAATAGATGTTTGAATAATTTAAAAAAAATTAATATGGAATTTTTTTAATACTAAAGCATCAATATTTGAAATGCATGGAGTATTATTTACTACTTTTGTGTCTCTCTAAAACATTTTTAATTATTTTACAAGAATTAAAAAAGTTGGTAGATATAGGTTATAACTTTATATTTATTAATAATTTTATTATTTTCAAAATTATTTTTAAAGTTATTGGGACTTGACGTCATTTCACTCTTTTAATTTGATTTTTTTTTACCCAATTAGTTAAGTGTGTTAGTCATTATCTCCGATTCACACAGGAAAGAGAATAAGTTTTTCATACCAAATTATAGCATTTGTTGTTTATTGACTGCAAAAATTGTAATTTAATTAAAGATATTTTAAATTAAAAAAACAATTAATGCAAGAAACAATTTAAAGGAAGACGTATTAAAACAGACAAACAAATTTCTTTGAAGTGGTGCATATGACGATTAAAAACCTTGAAATGCTTTCAAACATTTGAAAAACAGTAATATTTTCATTATATATATATATATATATATATATATATATATATATATATATATATGGATACTTGCTAGCTAGGTGTAAATAGTTTACCTCGTTGACAAAGAAAATTCGATCCTTTTTGTAATCTTCATAGTTGTAAACCCATGAGTTGCAAAGTGTATGGTTCCTTGATTGGGAATGTCTTCAAGAGTCATACTCACTAGGAAGAACTCAATATTCATATGATTTGTTATTATAAATGCTCCAGGAATTCCCATGTCACTGTCCCATTTAAAATTAATATCAAATGCATATTGGCCAGCTCCCAAAGTAGGTGTCGAGGTAATAATACCTTCCAAATAGGCCTTCTTTCCGACTATACCATTTCCATTTGCTACAAAAAATTCAAAATTATTTAACATTGTTATGTGATTAGCAATATTTGTTTAATGGTAACAGTGTAATAAAACATATCATATCAATGTAAAAGTTTTAAATTTATCGATGCATGATATGTAAAATTGTAACGATTATTCAAATAGTATGAACTTTAGTATATTAGGATATGTGATGTAAGTGCTTTTATGCTCGAATGTGTACATGTGTGTCATACAATAATAATAAAAAGTGTTTTTCTTTCTGAATAAATAGGCTAGAAAGCAACTCTTGACACATTAGTCTATGACCTCGTTGTATTGGAATAATTTATTTAATGAAAGAATTTGTATTTGATTTTTATAACATGTAAAATTTTCTTGAATCAATAATAATCACACAAAGTAAATGAGATTAATCTCTGATTCAGTTAATCAAGAAATATTTATAATCTCTAATCCAAGATAAAAAAATAAGACTAGAAATTAAAGCATTTCAGTTTCTCACAAATATATACATAATGTCACGTCTTATAGTGTTGATCTATAATATTTATATTAGTATGACCTTTTTTTGGATAAAATTCATTCTAATAAAAAAATATATAAGGATTGACATTTCTTTTTCATCTGTGTAAAAATTTTAATAATTTAAAGGTATTTAGTAGTTTTTAAGAAATAATATAATAAATAATCCTTTCATTCTACATACGTGAACAGATTCTTTTTTTAAACGTGATCGATTCTATTTTAGGTTAATCACGAACAGTTAATTAGACACAAGGGGTGATTGATCAATCTAGTTTTTCTTACCTATTTTCTGAAATTAGTTTGTTTTGAAACAAACTATTAACATGGAGCTGTTTTAAACTATTGTGAATTTGTGGCCGTTTTTATAGAAAATGAACCAGTAGTACTATATGAGAAAATAACAGATAATAGTATACAATACTGTGATAAAAAACCGCCAAAAAATTCATAATTTTTGATGATTTTAAAACTGTCACGGGATGATCAGTAGGTCAAAATTTCTCCATGACAAATTTTGTTAAAAAATAGTGTGATTTGGTTTTGAAATTATCAAACTTGACTTCTTGAAATACATGCAGGATGTAAATTTACTTCTTAAAAGATGATTTTGTTTTTGTGAAATCAGTTTTTAGTGATTTTTACAATTTTTTGGCAATAAAAAACTACAGAAATTGGTTTTACTAAAGCAAAATCAACTTTCAAGAAGTGAGAAGTCAATTTACATCCTTCAATAATTTATTTTTAAGTATACTAGTTGGGTAACTTTAGAACATAACTATACTATTTTTGCAAAAAGTCCCTTGTGCCTGTAGATTGTTTTAAAACCAAATAATTAATTTTAGTTAATAGTATTTAGTAATCAAGAAAAACATCAAATTGGTCAAGATAACCCAAGACACGAGCTCAAGTGCATAGTTTACTTAAAGTTTGGAGGTAAGATGATTGATGACTATTGTAGTATTTTTTCGCATCTAATTACCAAAATGGCTTTATTTTCAATATGGTGATCATTTTTTGACAATTTTAAAACTTCAAAAAGACTTCGTTTTCTGTTGGTTTTGTCACAACACTAGTTTGTTATTATTTTCTGTTTTCTGGCAGTTTTGTCACAATATTGGTGGTAAGTTTCTGGCTGCTGTTAAAATGACAGGCAATAGCTTTTTTCTTAGCAGTGGAATAGAATAATTCTGTTGAATGTATAATGCTCTGCGTGTGTATGTGTTTGTTCCGTATATAATAGATTGTAGTCTTCGATCTATCCTTTACTGAGACTCGATTCGATGACTCTATACATATAACTTTGTTTCAAAATAAACCCACTGCTTTAGTAAAGAGTTGGCAAAAAACAACACAAAAATCAATCACATGTTGATGCATTAATATGTGTATGTGTGTAATATTACTTTGCTAAAGAATGTATACAGAGATAAAAAATAATAATAATATCACTTGAGTGAAAAGTTTTCCTTGACTATATATAGTAACCATTAGAGTGACATTAATGCATGAGAGAGAGAGAGAGAGAGAGAGAGAGAGAGAGCTAACCATCAGCCTTAGTAGCACTAATCAACTGGATACACACAGATATGCCCATTAAGGAAGTAACACCATCAACTGCTGAGCAAATTAGGGTTTTGCTAGTGCTAGCAATCCCTCCCACACTCGTTAAGTTGTTGAAGTCAAGCACATTCTTACGCATCAACACCACCCTCCCCTTCACCTTCTGGCTTCTGCTGAACAACCTTTTCCACACTGAAAGCATTTTTAATTAGTTACTCCAATTCAAGCTATGTAGGAAGGATATTTTATTGCGAGTTGTGAGGATAACACAAGAAAGAAATGTAACGTATTTATGGACCACAACTATGTACGGAAGAAATGTTCCGTGAGAGAAGTGTTTAAGTATTTTACAACAGTCAGGATAAATTAATGGATCAGATGTTCCGTGGGAAATGGAAGGTTCACATTCTTGATTCTTGATAACTAACATAAGATATATAGCTGTCACTGTACCAGGATCTCCTTTTATATATTAGGGAGGGCTTCATTTTTCTTGTGATAGTTTTATTTTTTGTATTTTAAGTTCTAATTACCTTAATTGAGTTTTTAAGGTTTCTTCTCATTTACTATTAGGCTTTTCATTTTGAATTCATCTAGTAATATTTAAGTCATTAATTTGCTCAAAATGAAAGATATTTTTTTATTTTCCATTGTTATTATAAAAACAATACTCTATTTATCAACAAATAAAAACATCAACACCACAATTAAGTCAATAGAGAGTAAGGATACATTTTTAGGACATTTAGTTCAAATATTATATGTTTTTTAATTGGTACATTATATTTATTATTTTTGTTTGAAAGTGAATCTATTGTTATAATAAAGTGTCTCTTTTCTAATTTCATCTATTTTTATTATTATTTACTCACAAATAATTCAATACAATAATTAGGTCGATATATGTAATATCTTTTTAGGTCATTGTAATTCAAATAGTATTATTTTTTTAGTTGATACACTATATTTAATTATTTATTTGTGTCATGTTATACTTATTTTTATCATCAAATATTAGTTTATTAGTTTTCTTGAAATATCAGTTGGAGAACGAACTCAAACATGTTACTTTTCTTTCCGCTCTTTTTTCACTCTTTCTCGATCATTATACCATGTTATACCTAATTTTTTGCATTAATAAATTTCATTAAATATAAATAATGTAAGGATGAAAGTACTTGTAGATGGGAGAAATTACAATTAAACCAAATAAATAAATAAAAAGAATAAAATGTACCCCCTTCTCTCATACAAGCAAAAGAACAAGTCATCACTTTCAATGTCATGTTATACCTAATTTTCTGCATTAGTAAATTTCATTAAATATAAATAAAGTAAGGATGGACGTACTTGTAAATGGAAGAAAACTCAGAAAAGAATAGAATTATACTTGTAGTCTAAACTTTAAAGTTACAAATAAACCAAATAAATAATAATAACAAAAGAATAAAATGTACCCGCTTTCTCTCAGACAAGCTAAAGAACAATTCATTACTTTGCAACTCGGAGCATCCGCACACGTCACAACCTCAACGTCACAACCTCAACGTCACAACATGCATACGAAAAGGAATTTAAATGCAACAAGGGAAAACATAATCACAAGCCAATCACTATTTTCTAGCAAAGATAAACCTTCGTTTCAAAATTGAACTTTTGAGGTTATGCTGTTAACCGCTACAAAATTTTGGAAAGCCATAATGAACTTAATTAAGAGATTTTAGTGCAACTAGCGTGCATTGCACAATTAAAAAACAAAAACAAAACAGAAAAAAAAAGAGTAAAAAAAGCAAGTAAAACAAATTATCTATAATTATTAATAATAGGAATTGTCTCATTTGATATACATATTGGACAATTTTATCTTTAAACTACTTCTTAAATTTTAAATTTTTCTTCTAACTTATATTAACTTTCTACTGTTTTTATATTGTTAATTTTTTATATTCTAAATCATTTTTTTATTAACTGTATTTAATTTCTATTTTTAACTATTTAATAAATTCAGAGAGACACATAAATCAAATCTTCAGTCCTTCTTATGAGAAATAAGATTATTTTTAGAAAAGGAAGACCGGAACTTATGGGGATGGTGACTTAAATCAAAACTATGCCGTGATAATGAATTGTATACAAAAGAAGAGGGTAGCATCGAGAATCTTCTACTCATCCTGGTGTACTAATCCATTAGGATGTTTATAACAATTCTAAAAGATAGTGTGCGTAGTTTTGGGGGTATATCATTTGAGGGAATATGATATTTTTTGTTTCAAATCCCTCAACATTGAAAAGCTTTCTATTTGGGAATTTTTTGGTATAGGAAAATACTGTACAGTTGTACAGGACTGTACCAGTCTATTTTAAGTCTTTTAAATTTCTTTAATAAAATATGTTTGCCCTTTCAAAAAAAAAAAGCAAAGTAAGAAAAATAAAATAGAAGAAAAAGTAAATACTAATAATAAGTTTTGAACAAAACACAACCCAAAGCTCCAATAAAAAGAATTCCCGATCATAACAGGAAATCTGCTAATTAGCTTATTTATTCCGGCTTAACGTACACTCGAATGGAAATCTGAAGCAATACATATAACATTACTTAAACAAACACACACAGTGATGCATGCACATAAGTATGCATATGTTATTGAAAGATGCAAGTACAATACTAAAGGAAGCCGCCACACACACTCCTTTAGATAGAGACACAGTTAGGGATTCCTCTAAAAGTCAAGCCTGGTTCACTGGTAGGAAGAAGCACAGTGTAGGGAAATTTGACTGGGCCAGTTCGGTCTTTAAGCTCTTGGTTGTTGTTCCTTTCTGAGATTTTTTTCTCAATCTCTGCAAGAGTTTTTGTAAATTTTTCAAAGACTTCTTTTGCATTCTGATCAGAGGTCCAATTTGGAGTGTCCCTCTGCATGTCCAAGGTAGATCTCATCAGAAGAATGTGTTGACAATATCTCTATCACTGTAAGATCAATAACTGTCTGGTACTTTGGTGTAATTGTTCTCAAAAAAGCCTCTTGAGGATTCTTGATCATCTCATCATACTCTTTGGTTTTTGGTTCTGGAAGCAATCTTCTGCTTTGAGTTGGACGGTTTAGGATAGAGCCTCCATAAGGGTACTGTCCAAAATTAACAGCTGCATGGAGAGCTGAACCAATCCATATAATTATAGTGCAAGAGTCAATAAGCTCTTGACATGTCTTCATTTTAGGCCATTCCTTATCTTTTAAGTCACTGTGACCCTTCTCCACGACTTCATTCCACCATGCTTGCAGTTCAGTATCTTCTTCAACTGCCTTATCATTAGAGTAATATAAGTTGACATACTCTTCGACCCATGTCTTAATAGCATCCCATATTTCTAATCCATCAATAGCATAAGGATAGTCCTGTATCAAAAGGCGAAGGCCATGTGGGGAAGTGTGATCCTTAACTGCAAATCCTGTAAATCAATCAAAGGAAAAAGTAAAACAAAATGTTATTGATAACAAGCCGCTCTCTTGATAAATTAATTTTAATTGTGTCATCATTAAAAGGGCATGGTATAATCTTGTTTTCTTATATATAATCCCATAATTGAACAAGTTCATATTTCTAATTTAATAAGATTGGTTACCTCTTGATGAGATCAGTTGGCAATGCTTGGTCAGTGAAAACCCAATTCTTGTATACAGCTGAAGACATCTCCATAGAGTACTTCTCGGGCAAAAATGTTTGCTCTATAATGCTACCTGCATTAATCAGGGATTGCCTAGCAAGTCCATTGATATTGATGGTGTCACGAAAGTGAGGATGAAGAAGTTTATAAATGGGGTGAAGCACACTGATTTGTCTATGTGTTGCTATGGTAAGGAGTATGAAGACTAATATAAAACTTCCTCAATTCTTGTAGATTGAAGCATTAAAGATGGATGTGTATATGTTAAACCAAGTTTCAACCAAGGCTATCTCCAAGATGTCTTTTTTGAGTTATTTAAAAGTTGGAAACTGAGTTTGCGACATGTACGCATTTGGTAATGTCCATCTAAAGTGAGAATTTATAACCCACAAGAGAATAAACTAGACCCAAGAATTATTAATGGGTATTTCATTGGATATGCTGAAAGGTCTAAAGGGTATAGATTCTAGTGTCTATCACATAGCACTAGAATGGTGGTGGAATCGAGAAATACAAGATTTATTGAGAATGACTTGATGAGTGAGAATTATCAATTTCAAGACATTGCTTCTAAAAAAGATCACTATGAAGCTCAATCCTCTGACTCAAGTGATAGATATATTGTCATTCACACCCCTCAAGTACAAATGGGTGTTAAACAACTAGTGATTGAAATTTCACAAACATTTGAAAATAACCCTATATATCAAGTGTTGATCAGGAACAAGGAGATAATGTTCAACAACCTATTGAACAGCCGGTTGAACAACAAGTTCCTCAAGAAGATCACGAAGAAACATTAAGAAGGTCTACTAGAGTCAAAAAGGTCAACAATTTTAAAATCAGTTTCAATAATCGAAATCAGATTTCTGAAAAATTATGAATATAAATTTTAAATATATACAGTTTAAATAAATGTGGTTTGAATTTTTAAAAATTAAATCCATGCTTTGTTATTGTAAAACAAATCATGTTATCAATCATATAAGTCAAATTATGATTAGATAATAATATTTTTTTACAGCATATATTATTTATTCTAATATTAATCGAATTGATTAGTCGAATCTTGACACCAACAACACAGTGCAAATATTACAATGCTCAAATATAGAAGAATAGAACTTAATTAAAACAGCTGAAGGGAGAAGAAACAATTCCCTGTCAACTGCAATAACAAGCTAGTAGTTTGCTAAAGAGCTTATTTATTAATTAGCATTCTGAACATCACCCATGTTACTAAATCTTACCCTAATACAATATTCCTCAAACAAATACAATTACTCACCCTAAAATAAACATAACTTGCGTACATGAGATTTTCAAAGGTAAAAGTACAATATGATTGAGCCACACTCATTTAGATAGAGATGCTGTTGGGAATTCCTCTAAAAGTCAACCCTGTTTCACTGGTAGCACTACTAGAAAAGGTGGATTTTACTACGCCCAATCGAAGTCGGTTTTCAAAAACCGTAGTGGATAAGGGAGCGGTACAATTCAAACACGGTTTAACCACGTAACCGTATTTGATTAAAACACAACAACCATATCGAAGTCGGTTTTTATTTGCCCGTCGTCGTTTAGCTGTTTTCAAAAACGGTTTTACAAGCCTAACCGTAGTTGATTAATGTTGTGTTTTGGCACGTGAAGGAGACCAAGAAGCGGAGAAAAGTCTCGGGCACGTGAATGAATTATTAGGATAAGAAAATAAAAGCAGCCTCTTAAACTTCTCATCCCTCTTAAACAAAAAGAAGCTTTATTTTGAACCTAAGTGAGAAACTTCTGGAATGCGGTAGGAAGCTGAACCTCGCCGCTGCAGGGGTCATTGGAGCTGGAGCGAACCAAGGGACGTTCTTCACCTTGGCCATCACGGCTAGGACTCTGTCGGTGGCGTCGCGCACGGCTTTGCCTCGGCGCGGTGGCGGCGACGACCCGAGGTTAACTCTGGCTAAGGCTTGGCGCAACTTGGAGTAGATTTGTTGCTGTGCTTAGGAAATTCAACCGTTCTCGCCATTAACGAGGCCAGGCAGAAAAGACATGGATTCCTACACCATCACAGGCACCAACAAGAACGTAAGAGGTAATCGCAAGAAACCCTTTTCTCTTTTCAGCTACCCATTTGCGTAAATGGCCTAAAAATCGTCTCTTTTGCGGAGGGAAGGGGAGGGAATGGTTTGAAACCATGTGGGTGTTGCGATAATTAGTGAAAGGTGTTTTTTTATTTTGTGTTCTGCAGTTGGGGACTGTGTGCTGATGCGCCCCTCTGATACCAGCAAGCCTCCGTACGTGGCGCGCGTGGAGAAGGTTGAACAGGATAATAGGAACAACGTGAAGGTGCGTGTAAGGTGGTATTATAGGCCTGAAGAGTCTATTGGAGGACGCAGGCAGTTCCATGGAGCAAAGGAGCTGTTTTTGTCTGACCATTATGATGTTCAGAGTATATTTACACAATTGAAGGGAAGTGTGTTGTGCACTCTTTTAAGAAGTATACCAAGCTTGAGAATGTAGGTGCTGAGGATTACTATTGTAGGTTTGAGTACAAGGCTGCTACTGGGGCTTTCACGCCTGACCGTGTTGCTGTGTAAGTTTATTTTTGTTTTTTTCAGTGAGATAATGTTGTAAGTGTAAAAAGATAATTTCTTTTTTCTTTTCATGGTCAGGTTTGTGATTTTGGATTGTCCAGGTTTAAGGCAAACACTTTCATACCGTCCAAATCTGTTGCTGGAACAGTTAAGTTTCTACCTCCAGTCTCTCACTATAAACTTAATCATATCAATTCTTGTTGTAACTCTTCCAATTTATCTTATGAATAAAAAAAGCCACTTATTTCCTCATCTTTTGGAGTAGCACTTTCAAGTTTGAAATAAAAACTTCAAAACTTGAACTGTTGTAGCTACTTGTGAATGCATGTTCATTCCCCATCATTTCTGATCAGCCTTTCAGATACATGGTACCGAGATCAATGATACAATCCTGTTATGTTGGTCCAATCTTTTGGATGGGAAGTATGCGCAAGTGAACAAGGGACTTGCTTTCCTGTCTTTGCACTTGGGTTTTGGGTCATTCTTTTAATATCTAACAGGTTGAAATTTTAATTCATGCGCAAGTGAACATGATGAATTTATATGCTCTAAAGTCTAAATTTTAAATGTTTGAAGCCAATTATTTTTACTCGTGTTTATTTATATCGTAGTAGGGACCATATGCAAGAATTTGTTGGGCAAGAAAAGTTTTTAAAGCCGTGTTTTCTTTGGTTGATGTTTTTCTGTATAACTTTCTTCTAATTTGAACCTTGGCTTATGCTCAACAATGCAGAGCATGTGGATAAGCAGGACAATTTATTGAACATAAAGAAAATACTTTCTAAATCTTTTAATTTGTGAATTCACTCATGTAAGTTGTAGCATTAGTTACAAAACTTTGATCTCCACTTACCATTTTTTATTACCAAATATTTCTGATGCACAAAAACTATAGGACTGAATTAAAATAATCATTTGTCTTCAGCTAAATGTGACAGAGGTGGTTGTTTTGTTTATTGAACAGTTTGATGATATTTTCCTCATCCTTTCTCAAAATATTTGTGTGTTTGTTTGCAGAAACTTTTTATTAAACCTTATTACCTTAGAAGGAATAAGCAGAAGGCTCTGGAGGAGGAGGAGAATACCAAGCTCAGGTATGGGTGATTAATGTGCTTGAAGCAGTGTCATTGACTTCTATTATTCCTGTAAATTGTTGTTGTTTCTTGTTTGCAAACTGTTAGCCTCCTCATGTCAAACTTGTTATAATTTATTCACTGTGTGATAGGTATGATCATATATATTCATATGTGCTCTTTTAACAATTTAAGATCTGCTTCTTGTCAATGTGTGGCACACTAACTTCCTGTCACTTGATTGCAATCTGCACATTTGATGAGTAGGATAGGTTTTGCTTAGAAGTCATATGAAATATGTGATCAAACAAGAAAGTAACTAAGAGATGGGTTACATCACTGACATGGAGATGATTCTAAATATATGGTTGATCACATAAATCTGAAATTCTAATTTTAACTTACCTGAATATTGTCATGAATTACATGAAGATTTTTTTTGTGATTTAATTTGTTTGACTCATTATGGTAACTCTTCACTCACAGGCACAAATGCGAGATTTGTCAGGCTTTGTTGAGACAAGACAACAACTTTTGACTTTGAAGCCAAATCATCGCATGAACTGGATTGGATTTTCTGTAGCCCATCATTTGAACTCTAAGTATGATTTGAATTTTTATTGAATTATTTTCTCCCAAATGGGGAACGACATTGGCCTCAAATCTTTTTTTTTGTTTGCCCCTATTGTACTTTCTCTCTCTCTCTCTCTTTTATATAATAATTGGCAGTTTTGGGGTTCTTTGCAGCATGAGTTTGCTTATTTTAAGGTTATATAATGGCTCTAAGGTCCTAAGATGGGGGGGGGGGTGACTCGGGTGTGGTTCTATGTATAAGTAATGCTAGTGAGTAACGAATAAAGGAATTTCTTAATGTAGAAAAATGTTGTTGTGTTTGGTATGAGGAACTGATTGGAGAATTTTTGTTTCTTTGGGAACCAATTGCATCATATGTGTTCCCAAAAGGTCCTCCATTTCCTTTAGTTTCTGATCTCTATACCCTTAACCTTTGATTCAAGCATTACTCTTGTTTTGCTATTATAAATGGATGTTGTTGAAATCATGATTTCGTTCTTTTGGTTGTTTGTCATACCTACCTTTTGAATGTTTCCCAGTGCATCCAAAGCAGTTGAAATTTTGGAAGCATATGAAGGGACTTTGGAAGAGGATCATCCTCCAGAAAATGAACGGTGTGAGCATGGGGAAATGCTTTTATACAAGGTTTTCCTCTGGCAGTGTATTTGCAGCTGTTTCTTTTTTGAATGCATAGTGCTTATTCAGATATTTGGTGCTTGATGTAACTTTTACCGTAATTAGCTTTCTGTTTACATGAATATTTAAATTGGCTACTTTTTTTTGGTTTAACTTTTAGACATCAAAACTTTGTTTATAACTTACTGGCTACTGCTAATATTTACTTCAAAACTGTATGAGAGAATCTTGTGACTTCAATGCCACGATTAAAGGACTATTTAGACATGTTGACCCTTTCTCTGTCAAACCCAGTGATCCGGATTTATGAATTTTGGGTTGTCAGACTGTCAATATAGTAAACTGGCCAGCTGACTGGGTCCACCCTTGGTCCAAAAAAATGGCCTATTTAAAAATATGTCCAACAGATATGGTATTTACTGTCTAGTACAAGTCTTGGTATTGGTGACTTCTGTGAGGCATTATGTGACTGGAAAATGGCTTATTTATTCACTAGTTATTTTATTCACATAACCTAAGCAGCAGGTGGAGTAAATGATAATACTCATTATTAATTCTCAGGTTGACCCCGGGGTGGTATTCATGGTACTTTGAAGCTTCTATCAATTAGATAAGATAAGACCCTTAGTAGGGTTGGTGTAATTGAAATGTGTATTGACTTTTTGTGATGCTCTTTAATAATTTATATGCTAATGATAGCTGGTATCCACTATGGCTTTATAAATCAGTTGGATTTTTTTTGTCACTTTTATAGTTTGATATATAGTCAAATTACATTTGTTGAATACGATTCTCTTTGCTGTTAATTCCACTGTTGAATGTTCAAGAATATGGAATCTTAATATGGTTTGACTGCTGATATTATTTTTCCCTGTGGTGTTTCTGTGCACTAAATTTTACTGACCAGATCTCATTGTTAGAGGAATGCGGGTTTCTTGAGAGAGCTCTGGAGGAGTTGCACAAAAAAGAATCTAAAATTGTAAGCATCTTTTAGTTTTATTAACCTGGGGAATTTGATAAATGTAACTAATACAGGATATATAACTTGCTTCCGAATATGCCTTCCTAGGTTGATAAACTTGTATACAAAGAACAAGAGGTTTCGCTTTTAGTAAAGCTTGGTCACTTAGAAGAAGGTGAAGCTTTGTACCGGGCATTACTTTCCATGAATCCTGATAATTATAGGTGATCTCTGTTGCCACTTATATTTTAGGTTTAAGTATCGCAATTGATTAGTCCTTTTCAGGTGTTTTTTCTTTCTCTGATGTTATTGTTTTTTATTTGGCACCTTTCTTGGTTCTCAATAAAATTGTTCTATTCACAAAATTTCCATTTTAATTATTCATTGTGTTTCAAATTGTGAGATTGAGATGAATGCGTATACTCTATGGTTGTTCGATTATACTTTTATCACTACTGTGGCTTTTACTTCCCCACCATTTATCATATGACATGTAGACAATATATATTTTTGTTTATCTTGTCATAGCCGTTTATATTTATTGTTTTTTGTTCATATCTGCTGTGAATACTTCATTTAAAAAATATATTTCTTCTCTTTTTGTTTTTTACTGTATTTCTTCTCTTATTATAGTAAGTTATTTGGATGCCAATTTGTCTTTTGGGTTATAAAAGTTAATGGTATATTTTCAAAAAAATTACGAGATAGTTTTTGTTGATGTTTTAAAAATTGGACCTGTCATTAAAACTGAAGGTACGGTGCAAAGTTAGATTAGGATAAGAAGTGCATGTCTTGTCCTAATTTTTAGAGAAATTGTTATATTTTTTTTTATTAGCCACCAGTGTAAATGGACGAGGGGATGATATACTTAATTTTCATCCATCAAATATAAAAAAAAAAACAACTAATTTGATCTCATTTAATATTATTATCTCTAAAATATTTTTTATTTAATTACAGTTTTAGTTCCAACAACAATTTATTATTACTGATATCAAGTTTTAATAAAAAAATAAAATAGAGATACATTTAATTTTTAATTAAGATTGATGTAATTAAATGTGGTTAACTAACTTAATTTTTAATTAACAAGAATAAATTTTTCTCTTATATTTGAGACCAAAGAGTGTTTTGTTTTAAAATTATTAAAAATAATATAACCTATCAAACTATATATATGAAATCATAGAACTTAATTATCAAGATCAAGAAAAGTAATTAAATTAGTTATTTATAATTACTAGCATTTGGTCTTCTTCAAGCATATCTTCACCGAAATGCCCACTGTTATTGTCAAGAGTCTTCAACACCTGAATCAAGCCAATCCTTAGTATTTTAATTTTCTCAGACAAAGAATTTACATCAACCTGCTTTTGAACATTTTCAGTCTCCAATTTAGATATCATTTTGTCAGACATTTTGGAAGCATCCAAAAGTCTCTGACGCTCAACTAGAAGGGACAAGTTCTTTTTCTCCAAATCATCAATACATTTCTGTAATATGAAAATTTCAAGTTGAGCATGTATAGCTCTGTCCAGTTCCTCCTCATATTCCTTTTTCTTGAAATTTGCATCTTCTTGTAGAATAATAATTTGTAATTCCTTCTCAGCCAATTCATCTTCATTCAATTTCAAAACACTGGAATTCTCTTCCCTCTCAGAATATAGGGAAACTAGTAGTTCTTCTACCTTTTGAAGTGCAAACTCCCTTTCTCCTTTTAGTTCCAAATGCTTCAATGCCAATTCACTGTGCAGTTTCTCAAGATCTTTCAGTGTTTGATGAGTTATGTTCAACTGTGAAACTAAGTTTTCTTTCTCTTGAAAGATACTGGACTTCTCATGGTCAAGTGATCGGCATGTGTCTTTTAATACCTTGGACTTCACCCTTAACCCTTCAAGTTCAGCATGCACATCAAATAGTGAATTTTCCAATAGGTTGCTCTTTTCTGAGAGCTTCTCCAACTTTGCAGTTATGGATTGTAACTGAGAAAACAAGGTGGCCTTCTCAGCAACAAGATTTGATTTCTCCACAAGCAGAGATTGGCATGTTTCTTCCAACACATTTACCTTTCCTCTGACACTATCCAGCTCAGCATTGAAGTCCGAAATGGATTTCTCTAAAACAGTATTTTTCTCCAGAAGTTTCTCCATGGTTTCCAATTTTACCAAAAGAGCTTCTTTCTCTCCTTTGTCAGCCTCACATGTTTCCTTCAGCTTTAAGTTCTCATCTTGCAATTTACTCTAGTAGATCCAAAGCACTGTGGGTCTAAGTCAGTTAACCGCACTTCCTTTATCATGGCTTCATGTTTTGACCTCATTTAGAATTTTGTTTTCCTCACTCACCCTGTGTACTTCATCCTCTAAAGCCTGCTTACAAGATTCCACATTCCCCAGTATTTCCACTTTACTGTTAAGTTCAGAAGCAAGAGATCTAAGCTCTTCCTGAGACTGAGAATGCAACTGCTGAAGAGTTTGGAAAGCAGTTTCAGCCTCAATGAATCGCAGTCTCTCCTCTTGTATGTAACCCCAAAGCCTACCCAATTCCTGCTGCTTCTCATTAAGTTCTTCACTTTGAGACCCCACTTTTTGTGCCAAACATTGTAATTCTGACTGCAGAGTGTGATTTGATGTCTCCAACAGAAGACACTTCTGTTCAGAACTCTGTAACTTTTCAACCCCATCAACTATCTTGGAATTTAGCCTACGCACCTCCTCTTCAGCACAAGAGAGCTTATACTCCAAACTCGAAATTATCTCCATGCATTGCTGATAACGGAGAGCAGCATCTTTCTTTTCTTCATTAAGTTTAGTAACTTGTAATTTCAAAGCTTCGATTTCTTTTTCTGCTATATCGGTATGCTTCTTAATCCTTCTTGCATTCTCCTCAGCTTCTTTTATTCTCTCCTCCAGTTTTGATATAGTCTCCAAGCACTGGTTATATTGAACAAGGGTAGCTTCCTTTTCAGCTTCTACTCTAGCTAGTTCCTGCTTTAGGGACTCAGTTTAAGTTTCAGCTTTAGTAGCTCATTCATTAAGTTCTCCTGCTTCCTTTTGCAAAGAAGAAATATTTTTCTCCAGATTAGACACAAATGTACACACATCAGGCACAACTTTAGTAGCACCTACTTCATTTTCCTTACCTAGTAACTAGACACAAATGTACACACATCAGGCACATACCTGACTTCTTTGAGTATTCTATCCATACCATCATGAAACTAGAATCTGATTGATCCAATTCCTTCAATCTTGCATGATTTTAAACTGCTAATGCTTTAGCAGATTCATACCCATCAGTGTGGACAATGGTTGCATAGTCCTTAGATCTATCACTACTAGAGAACCTGTTGGGGGTTCTCCTTTACTTGTAGCTCGAGGCCTCTCCCCTGCTCAAGC
Organism: Glycine latifolia; assembly: GCA_013407115.1. NCBI lineage: Eukaryota > Viridiplantae > Streptophyta > Magnoliopsida > Fabales > Fabaceae > Glycine > Glycine latifolia. The sequence goes on along the minus strand of CM023948.1, from coordinate 4,761,823 downwards.
TACTGTGGGATCTGAACAAATTCAGCTACAAGTTCCAAATTAAAAAGGTGATGAACTAATAATGTTGCTACTCTAGATTACTTGTTAGGTTATTTTTCAAGTTTTATGTTTCAGATGCTTTGTCTGGCGGGCGCATGGAAGATGAGAAGGTAAATGGCCATGACAATTGGATATGAACTGTGAACTTCTTAACATGCTTTTTCTCAATATCCTAATTTATTTTGAAGTTGAGTTTGGGTTAGTGTTTTCCAGATGTATGTTTGGATTGAATTTTTTATTTTCTAAATAAAATGGAGTATTCAGCAGCTATTTATATTATATTGGGACAATGAATGGTGCTATAGTATGACTATGTATTGATGATCTATAACTTCCCATGGGTTTAATAGAGATTGAAACCTAGCAGTTTAGCCTTAGTTATTCTTTATTGTCTCGATTGTGTTTTATCTTTCTTTTTGATGTAGTACCAATTACCAAAGCATGATTGAACAGGCTGTTCAGTGCATGCTACCATATCCTTATTACTCTTAATCTTATTTTAAATATTTCAGCTAGGGCAGTATTTATTTCCAATACAAGGTATTTGTTTACTGTTTCAAGCCTACTGGATTTTCACTAATTGGAACATTTTTTAGTGTTATAAAACAATGTCATGGCTCCTTGCTTAACACGTAAGTGTTAAAGCTTTTAGGTCAGGTGGTTTGTTGACTGTTAAGATGTAGTCCCTTTTGAATATAGTTACATATGTTGTCTAATCTTCCTCTCATGATGAGTCAACATTCAGATAAGCAAAAACACAGCAATGTCTCGAAAACCATGATATCCATCACTATAAAGAATTCTTGTTGATCTAAGATATGAAACTTGATCTGTCAAAATACTTATTTTTTAATATAACATCAAATATTATATTTTAAATAGGTTGTGAAGGAGGCAATTGCATCAGGGGTTGATGGATATGACGCTGAAATCCAGAAATCAGTAAGAAAAGCAGCACATGGCCTGCGACTTACTAGGGAGGTTGCTATGTCTATTGCGAGCAAGGCGGTGAGTATCAAGTTATCAAGAAACTCAATGCTCATATATAGGTTTGAATAGGTTTAAATTTCGCTCTGATTTTTTTGGCATTACAGGTACGGAAGATTTTTATTAATTACATAAAACGTGCACGGGCAGCTGGAAATCGTACAGAGTCTGCGAAAGAACTAAAGAAGATGATAGCCTTCAACACCTTAGTTGTAACTAATTTGGTGGAGGACATTAAAGGGGAGTCAGCTGATATTTCAACTGAAGAACCTGTGAAAGAGGACATTACACAAACTGACCAGTAATATACTAAGATTTTTTTTATAAATTAAAAAATTCTTTGAAATATGTTACCCTCTCATGCGTCTAGTATTGACATTTTGTATGCTTTTTGTGTGCCGCAACAGCATCTTTCAGCATTGCTTGCTTCTACTGATCGTGGGTACGTGGTTGAGGCTAGCCTGGAGCCCAAGGATGGGTGGAATTCACTTATTTGAAGTCAACAAATGTGTGGAAACTGATCTTGAGCTTTTGCATAAGTTAGTTACTTCTGTTTGCTAGGAGTAATAGTTTGCTTTGCTTTGCTAGGAATAAGTCATGCTATTTAGGAGTACATGCTAAAACATTGAATTGGCATCATTTACTGCTATATTGCTTACACAATGTACTGGTGTGCTAATTCAGAATGTTTATTAAATTTTGTTTTGGTTTGATTTTTGGTAAAAGACTATTTGTAAGTTTCACATTGCATTTTAATGAATTGGAAGTTTCAATTTGAGATAATTAAGTTATCTAATGCTTTTATTATACTAATTTGAATGGTGACTTATCAATCATATCCATTAGCTTGTATGTTGGCTCAATAATAAATGTATATAGACATTTTAAATTAAAAATAATAGGAAAATTAAATTATTTTTAGTATTAAATATTTCATTTTACTTTTTGTTAGACTAAATTATTTTTAATTCAATATAAGTAAAAATATGAACATTTAAATTAACATCCTTGATATCAGCTAAATTTATTATGCTCAAATATATACTGAAAAAAAAAAAAAAACTAATCTACTACGGTTCCACATACCAAACGTAGTAGAAATGAAACTAATCAAAGTCGGTTCCACATACCAAACGTAGTAGAAATGCAACTAATCAAAGTCGGTTCTACTGAACAAACGTAGTAGAAATGCAACTAATCAAAGTCGGTTCTATTTAACAAACGTAGTAGAAATGCACTAATCAAAGTCGGTTCTACGTACTAACCGTAGTAGAAATGCAACTAATCAAAGTCGGTTATCTATTGGAACCGTAGTAGAAATGATTGAAATTTTTTTTTTTTTTTTTAAATCGATTAATCAAAGACGGTTCATACAATAGGACCGTAGTGGATATCTCACAATTCAACTACGGTTGGCGTAATAACCGTAGTTGAAATAACTTTTCGAAGTCGGTCCAATGACTGTAGTGAAAATACGTCCAAATCAACGATGCCTATATTGACTACAGTCATATGACCGTAGTAGAAAAGGGCCCAGAACCGTAGTGGAAAAGCAATTTTGTAGTAGTGTAGGAAGAAGCACAGTGTAGGGCAATTTGGCTGGTCCAGTTCGATTTCTAAGATTTGGATCATGGTTTCTTTCTGAGATTTTTGTCTCAATCTCTGCTAGCTTTTTTCCAAACTTTTTAAAGGCTTCTATTGCCTTTGGATTAGAGGTCCAATTTGGATTGTCCCTCTGTCCAAGGTAGACCTCATCAGAAGCATGTCTTGACAATATCTCTATCACTGAAAGATCAACAAGAGCCTGAAACTTTGGCGTGATTGTTCTCAAATAAGCCTTTTGAGGATTCTTTGCCATCTCATCATATTCTGGAGTTCCTTCTTCTGGAATCAATCTTCTGCTAAGAGTTGGACGATTGAGGATAAAACCACCATAAGGATATTGTCCAAAATTAACTGCTGCATGAAGAGCCGAACAAATCCATATAATGGTACTACAGGATTGAATAAGCTCTTGAAGAGTCTGCATTTTAGGCCACCATGGCTGATCTTTTAAGTCACCATGACCCTTCTCAACAGCTTCTTTCCACCATGCTTGGAGTTCATGGTCTTTTCTAATTGCATCATTTGTTGCATAGTACAAGGAGACATACTCTTGTACCCATGTCTTAATAGCATCCCATATTTCTAGTCCATCAACAGCATAAGGGTAGTCCTCTATCACAAGACGAAGGCCGTTGGGACAAGATGAATCCTCAATAGCCATTCCTCTTAAATCAATCACAAAAGAATTTCTTATTAACAACAAAAGTATGTTAATGTTATATAATTACTTTGGCCATCATTAAAGAGATATATATTGTACGTGTTCTTTTACAATTGAGATATATGTTACTTTATGTTTTTAATTTTTAAGAAAGCTAATTTTTTGCATGCCTGTTAAGATCAAAACTCGAGTTGCCTGCAAACTATTCCTTGGGGTTCTCATTATTACAAAAAAAAAAAAATTGAAAGTTTAAAATAAGTTAACTAAGCCATTGCATTTTCCATGCTTAAGTTCATAGAACTCTTGCATGAAGTAGGGCTGTGTCAGATATAAATTCATTTACACGGTTCATGTTCATATAGGGTTACCTCTTGATGAGATCAGCAGGTAATGCTTGGTCGAGGAACACCCAATTTTTGTAACCTAACGAAGATATCTCCACAGCATACTTTCCACCCAAAAAGGTTTGCTCTATGAAGCCATCAGCATTAATAAGTGATTGTCGAGCAAGTCCATTGATATTCATTGTGTCACGATAGTGAGGAAATAGAAGTTTATAAATAGGGTGAAGAACACTGAGATTCCTGTTTGTTGCTATGACAAATGGCTCAATCACGGCATGAGTATTCAACCTGCAGTAACCAACATCAACATCAACATCAACATTAACAACAACAGCACTTTTAACCCAAGTTAATTGAGGTCAATAGAAGATGAACCCAATAATAAATATGAGAAAGTTGAAAGAAAAAAAAAAGGGAAAATAAAAGAGTTGAAACCAGTGGCTTATGAGTTGATGATAGCATGAGTCATTCACAATAACATGAGCCTTTGCCAACAGCCAAATTGTACTTTCTACACCTTGGTTTGCAGGCAAGATGACTCTACTATAGGCACCAAGCTGTTGTTGACCTGGATGTGGCAAACTTAATTCGATGGCCAATGGCTTTAAGGTCCCATCCTCTTTCAAGAAAAGGATTGTTCTGGTGGCATAAGCCTTTGATAATTTAGATTCATCTATCCTTCTCAAAAATGGCATAAATGTGTCATGGTGATCTAATATGAATAATCTCTGATCCTTAATCGCCTGCTCCACAAATGCAATGTAAACACCTTTAGTTTCATAGATTCAAATAACACATAAAATGACTCAATACAAAGTAGTAGCAAAAAGAGAATTGTTAACGACACATTCTTTATCATATTCTTATCAGTTGAAATTCATTGAGATAACATCATGGAAGTCTCATTTCTTATCTAATGAGTCTCTTACATGATTTTATTAGTCTTAATAAATGTCAACTAATAACAAAAATGCATTAGAAAGAATATATTAGAAAATGTGTTGTTCGTCTTTAGGATAGCAGAAATTCCCATACGGTGTTTTATTGAAGTGAAACACATCTATTATATATTGCCTTATCTACTGTGAGCCCTTCAAGGTTAATCTCCAAGTGATCTAGAGTCATTTTACTTGTTTGATCACCATAGACTGAGGGATCTAGCTTGCTTTGTGGTGGGAACTCCTGTGATTCATTAAAGAATATCATGAGGAAAGATGTCAGACAATGATTTTTCCTTCACTATGTCATACAAAGTACAATTTTAACATGGAAAAACTAAACAATAGTATAACATTTTGACTTAATTACTTGTAGACGACGAATCACACAAGGATTTACACCAGCAATCATCTCTCTTGCAAATTCTTCATCAGTCATCCATGCAGATTTACTAACTACTCCAAACAATAAAGAAAATAATCGTCAAATTGGATTACAAAATTCAACAATGCACAAGTTTTCTAGCTCTACTAAATGTGTTGTTAAGTTGTTTAAGTTTCACATCATATGTAGCATATATATAATACAATATATATCTTTTGGTAAATATATATAAATCTTTATATATGATATACCTTTAATTAAATCAGGTACTGAAAACTTAAGGACACTTTCACCATCAGTGCGGAAGATTTCCTTGAGCACAGGTAAGGGGCTAATTTTGCTAAGTATATCTGTAGGCAGTTTAATTCCACCTTCACAGAGTGCACGCACTTCTTCGAAGCTATCAAACTCATTCGGTGTGAAATTTATATCAAAAACAGTTTTGAGTGTAGGCAAGAAGCTTCGAGTTAAAGATTTTAGCCCGTAAGTAAGGAAATCAGATGACTTCAAGTGACCGAAATTTTCATCTCTTGGTACATAAGTCTCGCCAGGTTTCTCACTGTTGGAATCTGTCAAGAGTGGAACAATACAATAAATTATATTCATAATTTTTATGCTATCCTTCAATTATAGATTTAATACAATAAATTTTATTGACTTTTATAATAATTATTATAAAATATATATCTAAGATGATTTCTAGTTTCATTAAAAAAAAAAGATGATTTATAGTTGATTTATGATGTAAAATTTGTTACACTAACCATTTGTGAAAATTAAGCTAGCTAGTATTATTAATAAAAAGAATTGGAAACAAAATTGAGTTATGATTAAGAAACAGAGGTTGTGTAACCTTTCTTTGTTGGTTTTCTACCGGTTCTTCCCCTACGAGGGTAGGGATGAGTGACAGATCCTCCAAGAACTGGACGAGCAAGCTTTGTATTGCTGTCAGGATTGCCCAAATCATTGTAAACATCATAATCATAAATTCTGTCCCATTCCTTGCGCTTCCCTGTTCCATTTCCTCTTAGAGCCTGCAATTCTGCTTCTCTATATGTCACTAATGGACCAGGTGTTTCACTTGGAACATATGTCTGCAATATATTTATTTAATGTTCATTATTATTGAATCAAGAATTAATCTAGCGAGCAAAACAAACAAAATTGCTATTTATAATTGTATAGTGGTGCAGATGCAGCTGTTTAAAAACCTTGAATTTTTTGGAAACATGTGAAAATTAGTATTTTTTATTTAAATAAACCATCAATTTCATCCTTAAATATTACTTTCTCCATAACATAACAAAATTTTAAAAGTAATTTGACAAATATTAAAAATCATGTTACTTAATTTCCCATATTAAAATATTACTTTAAAGATTAATTAGGAGAAAATAATATTTGAGAGACCAAATTAATATTTTACTCATTTTCATTTTATAAACATATGGATATAGTTGCTTGGGTTAAAAACAACAACACTATGTAGTATGTAGATAGTTTCTAGGTGTAAATAGTTTTACCTCACTGGCAAAGAAAATCCGATCCTTTTCGTAAACTTTAGAATTATAAACCCATGAGTTGCAAACAAAGTGCATGGTTCCTTGATTAGGAATGTCTTCAAGAGTCAAACTCACTAGGAAAAGCTCAACTTGCATATAATTTTTTATTAAAAATGCACCAGGAATTCCCATGTCGGCGTTCCATTCAAAATGAATATTGAACGCAGATTGGCCTGCTCCCAATGTTGGTATCGACGTAATAATCCCTTCCAAATAGGTCTTCTTTCCAACTAGGCCATTTCCATTTCCTACAAAAGTTCAAAATATATATAAATTCAAGACTATATTAAGATTGTTTTGTGATTTAGCATGCAATATATGTTTAAAAGTCATACTATCACAGTTTTTTTCTACTGGGGAGTCAGGGAAGTGTGTATATATATATATCAAAAAGTTTCACGTCAAGGAAATAAAAAAAAACTATTTGAATTATCAAAACATAATTTATTTATTAATTTTATTTTTCTTATTAATAAATTCTATCTGTTTAATTTCTAAAACATAAAAATATTAATTTTCCTTTTCTCTTATCCTTTGTTTTATACTTTCAACCACCTTCCCTCAGCTCCCATGCGTGCCCATGCATAGCTAATCTCCTCTCTATGCTATTCTATATTTTTTGTTTTATAAAAATATAGTTTAATTTTTTTAGAGGAAAAATATAGTTTAATGTAAATTAGTTTTTTTAACATTTTTATTATTTTTTTCACTTTTTTTTATAAGTTATAAGTACAAAATATTTATTATTTTTGCTGATAACTAATATCTAACTATACTAATATTTTTTTAATAAGAGTAATTATAATTAATAATGGAAACAACTATAAGGTTTGACTTTTCTTACTTGCTAATATTGATATTATTTTAGTAATTTAAAGTTATTTAATAATTATAAGTTAAGTAAAACAAGTTAAAAAATAATAATAAATAATCCTTTCATTCTTCATTCTAACTCATACGTGCACAGTTTACTTTTGAAGGAGATCGATGTATGTCTGAAGTGAACATTTTTTTAGTCTTTTAAATATAAAGTTTTTTAACTAATTTTTTATTATTTAATATTATTATCTATAAAATATCTTTCATTTATTTGAGGTGTTAGTTTCAATAAATTTTTTATTATTAATATCAAGTTTCAATAAAATTTAAGTTTGGAAATTTTACTTTTTTAATTAAAATTGATATAATTAAATGTAATTAATTATCTTAGTTAGTCTGTCATATTTTTTTCTTATATTTGAGATGAAAATATAGAGACTAAAAGAAAAAATAAGTTTTAATTTGGACTGTTGCTGGAGAACATATATTTTATGAACTGAAGTCAATGTAGTTGTTGCGTCTGATTTGCCAGCCTAGTCAAAACTGATCTGGTTATTGATAAGGATGATAATGAATGGAGTATAAATTTAAGTATATATTTTATGTTTAGATTTGTATTTTAAAAATTATCTTTGATTGAAAAAAATGCAACTAGCTATATGTTAAAATCCAATCATTTTTATTTGAATTACCAATTCAAAATTTAAAGTAATTGTCTTCCTTAGTCACTAATCTACTTTACATAAAATGAAATATATTTACAACCACAAAAAAATTAAAAAATTAATAATGAATATATATTGATATATATAACATTCGTATAAATTTATTACTTTCTTGTATATTTTAATATTATCATTAGGGATGGATTGGAGGGCAAGTGGACCAGAAAAAAGGAATTCGGGATCGTAAAGAAAAAAATATTTTTAATGTTTGTATGAGAAAAATATTAATAAAATAAAATATATAAAAAAAACATGTCTTTAAATTAATATTTACTTTTTTTTCTAGTATCCAGTGAATCATATTTTTAGTTTTATACCTAAAAATAATAATAAATATTTTATTAAATTATTATTTATTAAATAACTATCTAAATATTTAAATTAAAAATTAAATATTTAAATAATTGTGTAAAAAAAATCAAATCCTTTTTCCTACACTTCTGAATCCGCCTCAGCCTCAGATTATCATTCTTATACGTTCTGATCACTCCATTTAAATTAGAAATTAAATATTTAAATAATTGTGTATATATATTTATCATTTACGTTCTATCATTTTGTGGTCATTGCAGTATTATTTAGGTTTTTATTGAATATTTTTAATACATTACTGTATCTAATTTGGGAACCTCAAACTCAGTTTTGCATTTTTTTTATTCTCCTAAATTTAAATAAGTAACCTACATTTTGGAGACATGCAGACTTGAGTTTGGAACAAAACCAACAAATGAGTTGTTTTTAAAGTAAATTTTTTTTTTCTTTTTGATGAAAAGAAAAATACTTTTGATTTATATATTTATAATATAAATATAAGTTAAAATTATTTTAATTAGTATTACCTGAACAAATTTTGTTTTATCCACATATTTTTTTATTAAAAAAATCAAACAAAAATTATGTTATAGTAAATTCATTTTTATTAAACTTAAGTTTACGTCATACTTTTAATTCAAATATACACTAAATTAATTTGACAAATATAAATTAGAAGAGGTTAAACCATAAACAAAACATAGTCTTAATTCCTTAACATAAATTATATGTGTAGGCCTCGTTGTTTTAAACACCTTGTTTTTTGCAGGATTTTAAACACCCTAATTATTTGACTAAAATATATAATTTTGTCTTGTAAAATTGGTAAAGTTTGGATTTCTTCTTTGTCATTTTTTATTCTCATAAACTTATAATGAGTTCATTTTTTATCTAGAGTAAGGTTGGATTGTATCCAAACCTATGGTGATAACTTTTTACATCAATAAACATATAATTGATGTAAATGAAATATTTTCTATATTATTATACATATAACTAATATAAAAAAAAAGTTATAGAGGTATGTTTGAATATTCGAACTTTACTTTGAGGCAAAATATAACATGTTATAATATTTTGAGTATGAAAAAAAGCAAAAGATTTTACATGACCGAAATTTGAATTTTATAAGAACGGAAGCCATATTTGAGTCTATTTATATTTATTATTTTGCTCTATATTTTTTTTCCTTGTCATATTCTCTACATGTTTATACTCTCTTTTTTTCCTTTGATTTCTCTAAGTATCAACTAAAGTTTGAGTGTCTAAGGATCATTTTCGTGCTTTAAAAAAAGGATCATTTTCTTAAGCTAATTTGTTTGATGCTATAATTAATTTCCTTGCGAAAGTAGGAAGGAGGAGTTAATATTATATACACTACAAGGAGAGAGAGAAAGAACTAACCATCAGCCTTGGTAGCACTAATCAACTGAAGACACACAGAACGACCCAAGAAGGAAGTAAGACCATCAATTGTTGAGCCAATTATGTTGATGCCAGTCCCAATAAGCCCTCTCACACTCGTTATGCTGTTGATATCAAGCACATTCTTACGCATCAACACCACCGTTCCCTTCACCTTCTGACTTCTGTTGAACAACCCTTTCACCCCTGAATACATTCTTGGTTACTTCTTTAATTAAGCTATACCAACGATATTTTCTTACGGAAAAAAAGATGGTACAACCTTGTGTAGCTTGTGAGATGTGAGGAAAAGAACAAGGGGATGCAAGGTACTTATAGACAAAAACTAAGAATAAATTAATGAGCCAAATGTTCTGAGGAAAATGGAAGGTTCGCATTTTTTATTCTTTCCAACTAACATGATAAGAGAGCATTGATTATTAGCAAGGGTTTCCCTTTAAATTAAGGATTTTTCTTCGTTTTATAATCTACATGTTTCGGCACGATATCCTTATTTAACTTGGAGTTAATAGCTTAATAATAACATCATTTTGTCATGTAGTTAATTATTAATTACCTTTTACAAAATTCTAACATACGTATTTGTGACTATCTTTTTCATAACAACTTAAACATATTTTTTTATGTTAATTTTTTCACAAAAATATTCTTAATTATGAGTCACTTCTTTGACTTCAATAAATAATAAGTGAATTATATTAATGTTTTAGACTCTGCTGTGAGAGTCTAATTTTGTCTTATGTTGGAAGCTTTTTTTTTCCTTTTCACATGTATAGCAAAAATAAATACATATATTAATGAAAGATAAGAAAGATTAAAAGAATTAAATTCAATAAAAATATTTAAGAAAAAAATAATTTTCTTAATAATTAATATTATGTATAATTTTAGAAAAAAAACATAAATTCAAAATAAAATTATTCTTACTAAATAAATTTTAGATGGTGATTGCAACAGTGTGAAGGCTGAGCTTCTCTACGAGGTTGTCGAGCCATCTTGAATTTGGAGAGAGAAATGTGGACAATAATACGGACAAAAGTAACAGCATAATTACTATAATTAATAATCTTAAATAAATCTACTAAAAGAAAAGAAGTTATTGGTTTGGTTGTTTAAAAAATTTGGCGTAGGATATTACCATGCTCCAGCTAAAAATAAGATGAAAGTATGTTAAGAATCTCAATGTATATAATATATAAATATATTTTTTCTTTAATTATAATATCATTTTTTAAATTTTATTTATCTATTTTTATAAGATTTTTTTAATTTTTATATATGTTATTATTATTATTTTCAAAAATTACTAAAAATAATTAAATAGATAAAGGAATTAAAAAAATGATAATTTAAAATTATAATACAATTAATTAAAAATTTTAATATAATTAATTATTTTTCAAACGACGAGTATAATTAGAAAGAAAAGTATACCATTGCTCAATAAACTAAAAAAAATTATAAATAAATAAATAAAACTTAGATCTTTCTAGAAGCAACTATTTAACAACACGGCAAAGTGGCACACGTCACAACCTATATACATCACCTTCACACGTAGTATATATCGCACGACACGGCTCACGGATTACATAGTAGAAAATTCTTATCTTAATAGAATAAGTAGTAAATTTACATGAATAACAATAAATTTTAATAAAACAAACTTAAAATAAGTTAAAATGACCCAAATCGTTCGCATTCATTACCTACAGGCTAAAGCAGATAAATTGGTAGGAGACATCAATGTAGGAGGACAGGAGCCAGGAGGTGACTTTTCATAAGTCACAAGTTACCTAATTAAATATTGAATAAATTATAATAACCAGTCTTAAGTGATTTGTTTTTATTACATAAGACATTTATCTTTTTTTAATCTAAAAAAACATGTTAATTGTTGATTTTTCATTTCACATTCACTCTTTAATGGTTTACGGTTTAGACGTAAAAAATATTAATTTGAGATTGACACATGAGAAGTTCATAATTTTTAATGTATTTTTTTTCTAAAACATCCTTATTTATTTCTTTTAATTTTACAATTATTTCACGTTAAAATAATTTTCTAAAAAAAAAAAATATATATATATATATATATATATAACGATTCATATTAAATTTTATTGAGCTTAATCAAGATTTAAACTTCAATTAAATAAACCTAAAAAATTACATAGAGTATTAAAATAATTACATCACAAAATTCTTCATGTCAATATTTAAACATCATTTTTTTCTTTGCTTTTCTTTCATCAATGAATGTTTTTTTATTAAATTTACTATCAAAAGTTTTAAATACCAAAAAAAAAAGAATGATGAATGTAATAAAAATAAATCACATAAATGATCATTGTAATTAGCTTTTAAATATGTCATCCGTCTCATTATAATTAGGTCTTCTCTTAAATATTTTACATAAATAAAAAAATTAAGAAATATATAAAATAAATAATAATTTTATAAAATTAATCTTATAATTATTAATTTTTATTATAGTTCATATTGTTAATATTAGGAACATAAGTGAAAAATAATTAATATTATATTTAAAATTACAATAACAATTATTTTAAAATTTATTGTTTTATTTTTTTTCTTCTTAGGTGATGCTCATTATAGAATGAAGGGATAAATTTTTTGGATAAAATTATAAATGAATATTTGAATGCTGCTTTCTAAGGTAGTGTAGTATACTATTTTTTATTAAATAAATTCTTTCAATTTAATTTTGAAACAACTAACATATAAAAATATATTATAATTTAATATTTATTTTTATTAAACTTTTATAAAATATTTTATTTGAAAAATTGAAATATACGAAAAATAGGACAATGACAAATTTTCCTTAATTAAAATGTACGATATGCAAAAACAAGAATAAAACATAAAAAGACCACTTTAGAAAAATTAATTTGGAGATTTCAACACGTGATCTCCCATCTCCCTTCATTCCTTAGCTACTGGGATAATCTTTATATCTCTTATTACATTATTTTTTCTTAAATAAAAATGCACAATGTTTTAGAAAGACTTGATTATCAAATTATTGATATTTTATTTTATTATTTTATATATGATAGTCATGTAATAGACACATTCTTTCCCTAATTCTTTAACATGTTTGGTGAGAAAAATATGAGACAAATAGAGAATAAATTATTTGTAAATGATCAACATCCAATTGTGGATGGGAGCTTGGTGTTTCATCTTGAATTGTGTTTGATTTAGAAGATGAAAATAAAGAGGGTGAAAATATAATAAAAAAATGAATTAAAGTAAAAAATGTAGAAATTTCACAAATTGTATTGCACCTTTATTTTATTTTTTAATGTATTTTGTTTTTGTTTTTTAAAAAAGTAAATATTTAATTCTTTTACTAAAAAATAGTGCATTTCACGGATTCCAATACTATTACTAGTATATTATATGTTAAATTGTTTTCAAAATTATACTGTATTTCTTGTGAATGTCTATACATTCCAAATGCCTTTGAACTAACCTATTGATGGAAAAATGTAAGAGCATTTCTAATTTCTAATGGAGGTTTTTTAAAGGATCTTTTAAGTGAATAAATTATTTTTTACATTTATTTTATTAAAATAAATTTATGTGATATAGAGAGTTTCTTAAAAATAAAATTTATATCTTCTAAAAAATATAGTAATAAAAAATAATGTTTATCTGATATATAACAATATTATAATTAAATCATAATTAAGAAACTATAAAATTATAAGTTTTTTGAAATTTATGATCATTAGAATAAAATTATGCATAAAATTTTTATAATAACATAAAACTTTAAGAAACACAAAAAGTAAACTTAATTAAAAAATTCTTATTAAAGATCCTCTTAGTTATGAAATATTGGAAAGTTTATAACAAAGTGACCAAGCATAGCAGGGAAACAAGAAGCCAAATTAAGGAACGAGTCCCACTTCACGACACAAATCATGCCCAAATCAAGGTCCAATAGATAGTATCCTATCCCTATTTTCTCTTCTTCTTCTTTTTTATTTATCAGTATGCTATTCATTAAAATCTTGTTTTTCCAATTCAAATTGGTGATTTTGCTTTATACCGAGGTGGTGGAGAAAATCAGAACTAGACCAGAGATCCAGAGAAACATTTTATTATTATTTTCAATTATGACAATAAAGATAGAACTTAATACTTAGTATATATTATCCAAACTCTTTATCAATAAGCCAACGTCAAAACTAGTTAGACATAAGACACATTAAAACAGATGGATTGCCCAATTTGCCCTTCACCAATATTCAAGAGCTCACACGGGATTTGTTGCGAGAGGAATGGCAAATGAAGAAGATAACAAAGAGGGAAAAAGGTGACACAAGAAAGAGGGCCGTATTCATTTGTCTTTTTCTTTTATTTTAAAAATCTTAAAGAAAGATTAATCTCGACCATTATATAATTAAACGGTAAGTATCAACTCACTTTAAAATATTACTTTCCTAAACATGGATGAAAATAAAAACTGAAGTCGAGTTACATTTCATGACTTCGCTTAATAAATAAATTAATATTTTTTGTTATAAATTCATCAAAATTCAATTTTGTCACTTGTCACTTTGCCACTTGGCACTAGCGCCAAATTACAATGAAGTCTACCAAACATTAATACTAAATTCATTTATACATTCAGTTTTATTACGGGTTTAAATATAATTTTTTTTATCTTATTCAATCCATATTTTGATCTCTTTATTTTAAAATTGAGAAATTTGGTTATCTATTTTAAAAAAATCACAATTTTAATTTTCTTATTTCAAAATATAAACATTTGGTCTTGTATTTTTTTTATAGAAAATCCACAATCTTAGTCCTTGTATTTTAAAAAGTTCACAATTTTGGTTTAATCTTTAATTTTGTCTATATTTTATTTTTTAATTTTTAATTTTCTTGATGATACCTTAAATGAATAAGTTAGATTTAAAGTTCAATTAAACCAAAATAAAATACATAAAATGTAGATAAAATTGAAAATTTGATTAAAATTATAATTTTTAAAAAATAGAAGGATTAAACATTTCTATTTTAAAATGAGAAGACTAAAATCACAAAAATTTTAAATAAGAAGATCAAATGTTTCAATTTTAAAATGAAAGAATCATAATTGCCAATAAAAAATAGAGAGAACATAATTATATTTAAGGATTTTATTAATCATTATTTAAGAGTAATAATTGCAAAAGCATATTTTATAACATTTTCACTCTCTTAATTTCTTTTAATGTAATTGATAATACATTAATTAATTTCTTGATTATTATTTTAAGGTTGTTAAGAAAATTGTATGTCATATATCACTTATTGATGTAGTTGTCTTATAGAATATTTTTTTTTAAAAAGTATTATTTTCAAAAGGTAGATGAAATGTAAAAGAAAATATTTAATAACAAAATTTTATAAAATACATAAAATAAATTAAGATAAAAATATATTAAAATTTTTTAAAAATACATCGAATAAGAAAAAGATAGATTTAAAAAAATTTAAAATGAAATGTATCTTTTAAAAAAACAAACTTCTATTTAATATATAAAAGTTATTCAATTTTTTAAACCAAGAATTGAATTTTTAAATGGAATGAATTGATGATAAATAGTGTAATATAAAAAATCCAAATAAATATATCAAACAAGATTAATACGTATCAATAAAAAAATTATAAAAATATGTTAAAATATGTTTTTTGTTTTTTTAATATCGAAAATATTTAAAATCTATCTTTTGTAAAATTTCAAGAATATTTTTTATCATTACTAAATGTGAGGATCATTGTCATGTGTCAATTAAAATTTGACGGATGACACATTGAATCCAATTCAGTGTTAAAATATCAAACATTTAAATTTTATAAAGTCAAAAAATATATTCAAAAATTTCGTAAAGATAAATTTGAAATATTTCAATAATATTTATAAGAAAAAAACATATTTTAAGCATAAAAATGTTAAATTCCCTCTCACCGGTCGTAGCACTGGTAATCTGAACTGAAGCAGACTGTGGAGGCATTAATTATTTGGTTCCACACATTATTTTTGTCCTTTATTAATAATTTGGTTGCACACTTAATGATAAAAAAAAATTGGTTTCATACATTATTTTTCTCCTTTTCACATTCAGCTGATCGATGTGCCTGTCACAACTGTCAAACTACGACTAGCTCTTTTTTTTTCCTGCCAAACTACGACTAGCTATTGTTCCTGTCACAGTGCCACCTTCGATGCACTTTCTCACGTTCTTATCGAATACGATACATGTATGTTTGGTTTGGCATTAGTTATTCACTAGCTATTGTAGCTTTCACGTAAAATTGGAATTTGACGTGAAAAAATCTGGAAGACGTATTATGACCCCTTCTGTAAGGCTTATTAATGCGCCCTTTAAATATAGTTAACTTAGGCATGAAAGTAGGCAGAGTTAACATCTTTCTTCATTGTTTCATCTATCTTGTCCTTCACTTCTGACAATGGCTAATGACTATAGTACACTCTCCTTCATCTTTATCTTCTTGCTTTAGATTGCAACTAGGAATGTCCTCGTATTCGAGTCTTCCTCCTGTTGGCCTTATTAACATGGAAAACTGAAATGATTTTTCTTAAAACACCACAAAATAAAACATATTGTGAAAATTTTCTAGTTACACGCGCGTTGCTTTTAATTAATAAAAGGTATATATATATGGTTAATAAAGAAAATATATATATGCAACAGGACCATTTGAGAATCCCAATTAGCAACAAGAGAAATTTGATTTAATATTCATAGGTGATATCAAAATTGCATGCAAACGGGTGAAAATAATAGGAACTCAATAGTAAACACAAAGTGATACCACTCTTATTAAATACGTAAACCTAATAGCATCCGCATACATAAGACAATTATGCACTGACTAGTGCCATGCAACCTGAGAAATCAAGATTTTGAATCTTCATTGAAAAGAGATGTTTATATTTAATATTTGATCGTGTTTTAAGCATAATTATTTCAATAAAAAAAGGAATAATACAAGAAGACATAATCCTTAATCCAAATCATCTATAATAGTTAAGTTAATTTTCACTTATGAAAAAAATTATTTTATTTTTTCTCCTAAAAATGAAGTTTATTTATAAAAGCCCGAACTCGTAAACTCCTAAAGATACAAGTTTAATACATTTTAATTTAAGTTTAATTAATCATTTGGTCTGACACTTGCGTCAACTTTTAGTTTTAATCTGTATACTTACAAATTCTACGTTTTAGTTCTATATTAAAAAAATACTTTTATATTTTAGCATCTGCTGTTAATATTCTGTTAATATAAAACAACCATAAAATGGAGGAATGACTAAAACATAAAAAATTCGTCGTATAATTGACTAGACGTAGAGTTTTAGGTATATTGACTACAACGTAGAGATTTGTTCATTTTTTAGTTTTTGACAGAAATCATATTTAATAAAAAGAATGATGTTTATATATAATTTTGGTTAAAATGAAATTTTTGTTTCCTATTTTTCTAAATGATTTCAATCTTTTTATTTTTTAATTAAGATATTTTGTTTCTCTCTTTTAAAAAATTTATAATTTTAATCTTTCTATTTTTTAATGAAAATATTTTGTCCAGTTACTTTTAAAAAATATATTATTTTAGTTTTTTTATAAATTTTAGACTTAATTGTATACTTTTTTTTAATAAAGTAACCTCGTTAATAATTAAATAATTTTAAAAAATATTTTTGGTATGAATAATAAAATATGTCTCTCAACTTTTACGAAATATATATATTAATATCTGAAATTTGTTACATGAATTAAAATTACAAATTTAAAAAAAATCAATTAAAAAACTGAGTTTTGAATTTTTAAAAATAAAATAAAATATCTCAATTAAAAATAAAAAATTAAAATCATAAATTAAATTTAAAAAAATAGAAGGAAAAAAATTTATTCGTTATCATCCTTTTTGACATGACATTGGAACAAAAGTCAATATATTTAAAGAATAAATTTTTTCAACTACTGGTACTTCGATCTTCATCTTCCAATCCAATCTAAACTATATTAAATTGGATTGAATCAATTTTTTTAAAAGTCACCTTAAGTCTTCTTCTTCTTTTTTTATCTTTGGATCGGATTTTATTTTCTTTTGTCAAAATGGATCGAAACCTATCCGTACAAAATGGAAAGGTTAATCAATTTCATGTGCAATTTTCCCGTTGTAAATGCATTTTTACTTCAAAGCTTCTCCTATCCGCTGCGCTGCAACAGATTTTTACTTCAAAAACCAAAATTCAAGTAAACATGCGACAAAGATTTATTTATTTCAGAGTATTCTTTTTCCTTAGATGCACTTTTCTTTTAAATATTTCATGATTTTTTTTTTATTTTTCCTTTATATTATACCACTTTATTTTATTTACAGTATTATTTTTCTCTCTCTCACAGCATTTGAAATGTCAAAAATAGTGTGTGAATATACTATTGGTCTACATGCAAGTTGTCTGACATAATTGGTTGCACGTACTCTATGATTATTATCCAATTAATATCCATATCTTCTATAATTTATATCATATATTTATTGAAAATCTTTCCCACCCAAAATCTTATCTAGCAAATTACTGCCATGTCCCACTTGTTTCTTTCCTAAAAATATATGTTCTTTGTGATCATAGCCTATGCTTTCCCACATCTAGACCATGTCCCATTGTTTCTTACCTGAAACTGAAACAGTATGTTCTGAGTGATCATAGCCTGCGCTTTCCCGTACTTCTAAAAACATGTCCCATTGTCTTCATAATAATCTGCAATATACTGAAAAAAATGCCTTTCTTTTTGTTACGATGAGTGTCAATGTTATCTGTCCGAAAGTAATTTTCTAAAATTTATGATTTAGAAATTAAATTTGAAGTGTGTTTAGACGAGCGTTATAAAATTAATTTTGTAAAATTAGTTTTAGTTAGAATTGATTTTAAAATAAGGTGATTTTATTAAATTTGAATTTTTTTATTATAAAACAAGTTTATAATAAAATTCTGTACAAAAAATTTAATCAATGTTAATGCAACCTAAAGTTATTTTAATTTAGAATCAACTATAGATACATAATCAATTCTTCAACATAAAATCAATTATATATAAAAATTTACCTAAAACTATGTTAACTGATATTTCATAATCACGCTGAACAATTTAACATGAAATCAAACATGCACTTAATATATTTTGAGAATTGATTTTAACCATATTTTAAATATTTAAATTCGATCTATTAGTGTATATTTTATAATAAAAAATTATTTTTAAATGTTTATATATTAATTTAATTAATATCTGAACTCTTATAATGTATGTGATGATCTTTTATATTTTATATTAATATTTAAAAATTTTAAAAATACTAACTATAATAAATAAATAAATAATATATGCATTAATAATAAAAACAATTTGTACATTATCATTTACAAACCGTTATATATGTAAGTGAAATGACTTTTACAAATTGTTATAGTTATCTTTAGTGAATTTTAATTATTTCCTTTTTATTAATTACTATAATATGATTTTTTTTAATAAATATTTATCCAATGATTGTTAGAACATTCTTAGCTGTTAAATTATGGAATCTATTTTTAAATTGATTAAAAAAAGTATAACTGATTATGTATAAATTCTATCATTTTTAAAATAAATATAAATTTAAAAAACACTATAAATATTTACTTAAACTAAAATATAAAAAAATTATATAAAAGTATGATAGATGTTTCTACATTACCTTTTCTTCTTCTTTTATGAGCTGATCTTGTAAATCCTTCTCCGGGATCCCATACCGCTTTCCCTATCGCATTCTCTCCTCAATTCTGCAACACAATTCTTGAAATGTTTATGAATATTCCACAACTAGGTGCTCCTGTTCTTTCACTTTTGGAGGCATTTGTTTCAAGATATCTTATATTCCTGTGTCTTTATTAGGCCCAAGCTTAATAACATGTGCACTAATCAACTCTAGCTAGTTCCAGGGCTTCAGGCACTAACTTGACCCATAAAAGGATTTGAAACTAACTAGAAATTCAAAATATCTCTGTAGGTAATTAACTCATTTGTCTAACAGATTGCCATCTGATCACCAAGAAGCTCTTCGCAACATAATAATCATAAAAAAATGAAGCTCATTATTTTATTGGGGGGTTAGAAAAATTTAAGGGGAGCAATTCGGGTATCCAATTCAAAGTCAAGATATGTAACAGGTCCATGAGAAAATCCAAGTTGGTGACATAGAGAAATTTGATTTGACATTCATAGTTCAGGATATAAAACTTACATACGGGTGAACATGAAACATAAACTGATACAACTCCCTACTAATTAAATAAGAAAACAAGACAGCATCCACATACAAAACTTAAGCATGCATAGAATAAGCTTGCACGTTTATTTTTCTCCCCGGGATTTTGTCCTCATCAATTTCCTTCAGCTTGTTTCCAAACTTTTTAAAGGCTTGAATTGCCTTACTGCATCAGAAGCATGCCCTGACAATATCTCGATCACTGTTAGGTCCACCAGGGCCTCAATCTTTCTTGTAATTGTTCTCAAATAAGCCTTCTGATGATTGCTGGTCAGTTCACCATATGATAATGCTGCAAATGTGAATCAGATCTTGAAGAGTGTTCAACTTAGGCCACCATGGCTTGTCTTTCAATTCACTGTGACCCTTCTCAACATGCAGCTTCCTTCCACTAAGCTTGGACTTCTGAGTCTTTCTTAACTGCATCTTCTGTGGGATAGTACAAGGAGACATAGTCTTTAACCCATGTCTGGATTGCACTCCATATCTCTAGCCCATCAACAGCATAAGGGTAGTCATCTATCACAAGGCGAAGCCCATCATAGGGATGTAAGAAATACTAAATAATCTAATCATGCTTATACATAAACAACATAAGCAAATAGATTAAGTGCGGAAAAATTAAGATCATAAATACCTCCCGCCATTGCTATTCTTGTTTGCTCTGAAGATGATTTGCAATTGTCTGTGAATCAAATAATCTGTAAACAGTTTGTGGGTATCCAAACTAATATGACTTTTGGCTTAAGGATTTTCTATGCTTTCACTATCACTCACTGATGGTGTATTGAGGTTTTCAGATAGCAAGCACAGGGTCCTTGGCCATGGTGCACATCTCCTTATATAACCTCTTCCCATCAAAGAGGTTATATTTGATATGCATAAAACGTGGGCTTAGTTGCTAAAAATAAAGGATAAGATAAGTTGATAAGATTAGCAACAACTTATTCCTAAAAAGATAAGGGATAAGATTAACAACAACTTATTCTTAAGAAGATAAGATGAGTGGACCACCTTATGTGGTTTTGACTTAGTCAAGTAACAGAAAATAAAACAACAAGGGAGAGGATGGATCCTCCACTGCCATTCCTCTGCATCAAAGGGATAACAAACAACTTGTTATTAACAGCAAATGTGTCTTTTTCTTTTTCAGATATAAAGATCGTTGAAACCAATTTTGACTCTCAACACTCGATCCTTAATTTCTATAATGTAATTGTATTAGTTTTTAACATTTAATATCAAAAACTAGTAAATGTAGGATAGTGTAAAGGGTTTTTATATTATAATCCAATCACAAATTAAAATAAATTCCCTTAGCGGATCAAACACAGAATCAATAGCGTCCATTCTCTTCTCTCTCTTTCTCTCTCGTGCATTTGGATCTGAATTCTAATGTAATGGATGTGTTGAGCGTTGAATTTGATTTTTATACACTTTTCTTCTCGTTTATCAAATGTTTGTGCAAATTGAGTTGGCCTAATGGAATGGTGTCAAGTTGGATCAAGCCACGTCAATTTGGAACTCTATCTTGTTCTTTTAATCAAAACTAAAATAAAAAGCATATTTTTAAAATATTAATTTAAATAATACAAGATTATTTTAATGATAACTAAATAAATAAAAACACAGGCTTAAATATAAAAATGAGTCCATAAGTCGACACTTTTTCATTTTTGGTACACTAAGTTCTTTTATTTAGTTTCAATTTACGTAAGCTTGTATTTTTTATTTTTAATCTTTGTGGCTAGTCACTATTACCAAAAATCATTAATAATGATGTTATACTAATGTCATTGTGCACTACATAGATAAAGATGATGTCATTACATATTACGTCAATATGATATCATGTCATCAATACTACCTTAGTGAAAATATTTTATCAATAATGTCATGTCAACAATGTGATGACAAAAATAATTAGAAATGAAAAAATAATACATCTCACCATAATGTTGAACCTTACTTACAATGGCGATTAAACCAAGCATAAACAACACAAATAGGTAAGAGAGTGAAATACATCCCACCACATATAACAATATAAAGATCGAGAGCAATTAAATGCATACATCATTTCACATGTCAAAATCATTTGTATCATAATCATACAATTTCATAAAAATGTAGGCATTATGATGAAGATTTGACTTATGACTCTATATGCATGTGGTATTATTCAAAAACACATATGGAAGAAGCTTCGAAGGATATACAATCGATCAATTTTCATACCATAATTAATTTGGCACCACACTCTAGGCTCATAAATATTTTTCATTTCTTGCTCACTACATAAAATCCAATTTTAACTCCCTTCAGTTTTAACCAAAATATCACTTATTTAATAAATTACTAAAAACATTTACACCACATTTATATTATTTAAATCAAGCAAAATGATTTTTGAGGTATTACACTCAGTAAGGATTTCAACAAAGGTATAAAAAAAAATCTTCTCATTAAAATGTTCATAATGAGCTTTTGATACATTAAAATGCTCAAAATGTTTTTTCGATGCCCCATTCTATTCACTTTCCCCCTAAGATGATACAAGGATTTATTCCTTCATAAATTCCTTTGTAACATATCATTATATTAATTTCTGTATGGAAAAAATAAACTTTGTGTATTTATTTTATCAAAGGAGTCACACACCCACATTGTCACTAAATTATGAAATACATTTTCGTTTCATGAATTCATTTTCTTATTATAAAACTAAAAAAAAAGACAAAAATAACCAATGAGATAAATCAAAGATTGAATTCTATTGTTTCTTGTGAACGAAAATCACTCATCCCCTAGAATTAGAGAACGTCACATCAATTAAAAATGTCACCTCAAATTTATAGTACATTTGGAGAACATTAATATCGTCTTGTGTCTTATCTCTACCTCACTTCAACCCAACCAATTCAATACATCTCCAATTTCAAAATTTGGACAAAAGATGTACATTTTAGAATTTGGACAATTCTCATAAGATTTATTATATCAGAATCTGGACATGGACTCAACTCATTTTCTTTTTTACTTATTATATATTTGATCTACTTAATGTGAATTCTCAAACAAATGGTTGGATTAATAATATTTAATGTTTATAAAAATCTATTAAGTGAAGTAAGTTAAGCATAACTTACTCTTGGAGTAAGTTATATTTAGAATTAAATACAACTTTGGTCCCCTATTTAGCTCAATATGTAATTTTGGTATAATCCTCAATTTTATCTATATTTATTTCATTTCTTGATTGTACCTCAAATGATATGTTAGGTTTAAGATTCAATAAACCAATATAAAAGAAATAAAATGCATGGGAAATTGAATATTTGGCCAAAATTATGGATTTTTCAAAAATAGGAGACCAAATGTCCCTATTTAAAAATAGAGAGACCAAAATTGTGACAAAATAGGGGATCAAAGTTGCATTCCTCAATCTTTGTTCATGGCACCTTAACCTTGTTGAGGAAGTCCCACACAAATGGATCCTTCATTATCGTTGGGTTCCCAATTACCACAATTCTGAGTAAACACCTTGATGATATTCTTTCTCATGTTTGCAACATAAAACTTGCACACGCACAGACATTCAAGCACACCACAACATAAAGAGACTAAACCAAATGAGATAAAGCAAGTTACCTAGAGACCATGGCGTATGAGGCGAGTTCGATGTCATGGATTTTGAGATCAAAGAAGAAGATGAAGTAAGGACCTAAATGTCAAGGGGTTCAAAGACAGAGTTATGCAAAGATAACAAATGAAAGAAATAGAAAGAGGAGGTAGATGGGGAAGAGCCTTTTGGTTTTGTTGACTACAAGAATGAAGTAGGGGAAAAGGCTCTAAAAGGGTAAAGGTTGGGGTGATGGACTCTTGGACAACAATGAGAGTTGGAAGGGGAAGGTTTTTTATCTAATTGTTTTCTAACCTTCGGTCTAAAAAATGTTGACTTTAATAGTGACATTTATTAATGTCATTTAGTTAGTAGTATGTATTTATTATTATGAAATGCGTTTTTCATTTTAATATTGTAGCAATATATATAAAATACATAAACATAATTGATGATATAAATGTATATTAATTGAATCCTACTATAGTTTGTGGACAAAAATCATGTGTTCCTTCCAATTAGAGAGTGTCATGTCAAATAAAAATGTCACCTCAATTTTACATTACATTTGGAGAAAATCAACTATTTTGTGTCTTGTCTTCAATTCGCTTCGATCCAATGAATCCAACGCATCTCTCATTTGAGATTCTAAATAATTTTAGAAGGTTTACCAATTCCTTAATTTGTGTCCACTGCTAATTTGATCACAAACCCTTTCTTCCCCTCACAACCTTGGAATACATTTGCCTTTTTTTTTTAAAATAAATTATTTTTTAAACTTTCAATTACAAGTACAAAGTAAGAGAATGAGCTCTAAAAGGGTGAGGATTGGGGTGATGGATTATTGTGACACCGATGAGAGCTGGAAGGGCAAGGATTTTTTTCCTTATTTTATTAATTTATAACCTAGTTCCGTCGTTTTGAAAAAACAATGTTGACTTTGATGGTGAAATCCATTAATGTCATTTAATTAGTAATATATCTTAATTTTATAGATCACTTTTTTTCATTTTAATATTAAAATTGTAACAATAGTTAAAAAAAAAATTGAAGATATAAATGGTAGAATTGAATCTTATTCCATTTGCAGACAAAAATGACCTTGTCACCTCTAATTAGAGAGTGTCACGGTAATAATGCCACTATATTTTACATTACATTTAGAAAAAAGTAACGTCTTCATTTGTGTATTGTCTCCGTTTCACTTTGATCCAATCAATTCAACGCGTCTTTTATCTCTGAATCTAAACAATTCTCAATTCTCATAAGCATAAACATTTCCCTTAATTCGTGTCCACCGCTAACTAGATCACAACCCTTTCTTCCCCTCTTGACCTTAGATTTTTGCATTTTTTTCAAAATAAATTAATTTTTAAACTTTTGTTCTACTATTTTTTATTGTATTGAATTTGATTAATTGGTCTAATTGTTGAATTGGTTTCTATATTTACCTATTGATATCAATACGAGCCAAACATGCATCCTTTCAATTGTTGTCTACTCATTTCTTTTTACCTTTAGCAACAGAACACATTCATCAATGGGAACAACATGAAACACAAACACCATCATCATGCAAAACAAGAAGACGACAAAGAGGTTGGATTCAAAGTAACATAGATGAGATACAAAAGATGTTAATCTTATTCAAACCTAATATAAAATTGATCAGTGACATTTTTATTAATTGATGTGATGCTATCTAATTGGAAGGAAGAAGGATCGGGGACAAGATTTAAGATAAGTGGATTTCGTTTGTAGTTTGTTCTTTTGTTTATTTTATGATCTCCATTAGCTTAATTAATTATTCAATAATAGTTCTTATAAACCCCATTCTGGAAATTCAGCAAAAAAAAAACCCATTCTAGCTCAGTAAATAAACAATCAAGCCAAACAAAAAAAATATACTTTTTGAAGGTAGTTCAAAGAAAGAGTGAGAGCAAGAGAGAGAGAGAAAAGGAAAATGAAAAACACATTCCAAAACAACACAAATAAGAAATTAAGGTACATGGATTGAATGATCACTTAAAGCCAAGGCACTGCAGTTACATCAAGAAAACAAAATAAAGCTAAAATACATTGAAAACAAAAAAACAAAAACTGAAAAAGAAATCATAACTTCCTGAACAACACACTTTGAGTTTGAACAGAGTGATCTTATTAACACCAAGTGCCAAGACTGATTCAACCATGATAGAGAAACAAACAACTTCTAAGCATTCTTGATTGCCCGATGACGATTGTTGCTAAGCCAAACAATGAACATCCTACGGGTGATTCCCATCTCAGAGCAGAAGCTTTGGATTTCGTTCTTTTTATCCTTCCGAGGTTTCCACCCCACACTCTCAGCAAACCAGATCAGCTTGTCCTTTTGCTCCGATGAGAAGGTAGTCCTCTTCTTCCTCTTGGGCCTCATATCCTGCACTCGATCTAGTGTTTGTGTTTCAGGCTTGTCGTTGAAAATGATGTGCTTTCGGTGAAAGTTGCGGTGGCAGCCACAACAAGCACATATGAGAGTGTCTTTATCGACGAGATACTCAAGGCAACCATCATAGATGACACGACCAAGTGTTGCTGCATGGTTGTGCAAACACTCCTCGTAGACCACCTCATCTGTTGGTAGTGGCTGGTTAGGGTTGATATCAGACATGGGGAAATTAAAGAATAGATGGATGTGTGTGCATTTGTGTTGAGGGAGATAGGCTTAAATAGAATGGTGGTGGAGGAACACGAGTGTACGTGTCCACTTCCAATATGGTTTTGATGCATGTTGTGACGGGTCTCATCTCCATCGTAAAACGTGTCTTATTACATCATATTACAATTCTTAAAATGAATTCCTGAGATTCTAATTTATGAATCAAGGGGAAAACGGTGCTTCAAATAAATAAATAAATATGAATTAGTTTTACTTTATTAAATGATATTATCTTTAATTTAATTGAAATTATATTTTTAATGACTTTTTATTTTACTTTAATATCAAGTTTCAATAAATAAATAAAAATTAGAAAAAAATATTTCTTAAATGAGATTGGTAATAAACTAACAATGATAACTAACTTCTTTAATTAGTATAATTTTTTCCTCTTAAACTACCTTTATTTTCTTATATAAGACTCTTTTAACTAATTCATAAGAACTAAGAAAGTTAGCTAATATAGTTATTAGCATTACATTTATTAATAATTTATATTATTTTTATAGTTATCTTTAAGAATTTTAGGATTCACCATTTACTCTTTATACTTAATTAATTAGTGTGTTAATCATCTTCTTCAACCTTCACAAGAAAGAATACGAGTTTTGATTATTATATTATAACACATATAATTTATTAAAAACATTATAAAGTAGTTAGGAATATTTTAATAAAAATAATTAATGCAAGAATTTTTTTGAATAAAAAATATTAAGAATTAATTTATAGTTATACTAGTATTTTAGTTTGTGTATTATAAACAATAAATATTTTTTATATAATTAAATTTATAATAAATAAATATTTTTGAATATATAAATTATATTATAATTCAAATCTATAATAAAAATATTTTGAATATTAAGTTATTTTTTATAAGTATTGACATTTTTTAAAGAAAATATTGAAATTTAATTTATAAATAGAGATAAAAAAAAGTAATTGTGAGATGTATTTTTATTTTGCTAGTTGTAGGAATAATATGTGAAATATAACTCTAAAGGAGGGAGAAGAAAAAATATTAAGAATGTATAATTGAAAAAAATAGTGAGAGTTTGTGTCTTACTTTTTAAGTTGTGTAATTTGATTTATGATATAAGAGTAATGATAATAAAAAAAAAAGTATTAAAAGATAGTTTATATAATTTTAGCAATAATAATGTGTTCAAAGAAATATATGTGTTGCTAACATTTCTCTAACAAAATACTAGTTTATATATTGCTCTCATATTTCTCTGTGTGTTTATGGTGAAGCTCCATGTTAAACATAAAAAATGATGATCAAAATGTATTTTTTGATTAATGAATTTGGCTTTTTATTTTTAAAGTCATAACATATAATAAGTGAATTTAGTTGTTCTAAAGTGAACAATTTATTTTAGAAAAAAAAAGTAAATAATGTTGGCACAATAATTTGGCAACTACGTCTCTTAACCAATGTCTAATTAAAATTAATTATCGATGTTATATATTATATTAAATATTAATTATTAATTTTTTAATAATTAAGATTATTTGTTTTTTATACAACTTAAATTACAAATAATAATATCAAAAGAGTTTAACTTAGTTAAATAATATGTGTGAATAGTTATTATTGGATAAAAACTAATTTATTTACAATATGTAATTATAATTGGTCTAAGAAAATTTTTACATACGAAAAAATAAAATACAAATTGTTTCGCTAAATACATTAATTTTTCAAGTGTGAACACTGAGTCATTGATATTTAACAAATTCAATGAATATTTTAATCCCAATCAAACAACATTAAATATACCTTTTTTACTGCATTAAATAACATTAAATATACCTTCTTTAATACTTATATTAATTTAAAGACAGATATTAAATATCTTAAGAACGTTGGTTTAGAAATCATAAATAACTCTTTATTACAAAAATATATTTATTATATTAAAAATATTAAGTCCATTTAATGAACACTTGCTTTTTAAATAAAAAAATACTACTGATATTTATAATACTTTTTCATTAATATCCTTAAAATACTCCGTAGTTTGACTCTTAATTAAAAAATATATTAAAATATGTTATTTGTATTGTCAATATAATAAATGCGTTGTTTTTAATAATAACTTTTTTTTTTACTTTTCCTTTTTTTTATTTTTAAGTTAATATTTTATTTCTTCCTATTTATAAGACTTAAGTTTAAAATGATATTTATTTTTTTATAATTTTTCTTGTACTAATTATTTTTAGACTAGAAATATCCTTTATTAAAAGAAAAACTATTAAAAGAAAGAGAAATATTAATGATAAAAATAATTTTAGAAAAAGCCATAAATTTAAGTTAAATTTATTGTTATCAACTAAATTAATTATATTTCTTAATTTTAATAAATCAAGTAATTAAATCTAATATATAAAAATTGATAAATTAAGTAATTAAATCTTATATATAAAAACTAAAAAATATTGGTTATGGAGCTATGGTGGGAACCCATGAGATTCAAGTTTTGGTTGTCTCGTTCAGTCGTTCGTGATAGATGATGGTGGTCATTGACTCAAGGGTTTCTTGGGATCTTGTGGTTTCACTATAAATATGAAGGCTGAGTTGGATGTTACTATTTTTCATGGCTTGAGTATAGCTTGGGGAGTCTGGATACACAGTTGTTATCTGTGAGATTGATTGAGCAACTACTCTCCAATTACTCAATCAAAGTGACATTCATTTGCATATCCTTGTGCAACAATTAATAAAACGGTTGCAATCAGGCACCACTTCATTGCTGATTCCTCTAGAGTTCCTTTTGTTCTTTTTTTTCCCACTCATCATAAAAAGTTAATATTAGTTATTGTCTTCTCAAATATACCTTATCTTTACTTAATTCTTAAATATTTTACATACTATGATACTATCATAAATAAATAAAATATATATTTTTTCTTTAACATAATAAGAAAACATGAATTTACACTAACGAAAAAAGTTAGTTAACATTATTTAATATTATTACACTTCCTTATTAATGTGCAACTTTAACTACATATTTTTATATTTAATTATTAATTTAAATAAAATATTATGCATCAATTTAAATTTAATTATATATTTATACAATAATTAATTTGAAATATATATAATTTTTATAATATTATAACATTTAATGTTACTACTATAGTATTTTATTTATCTAAATTTTATCTACAAAATCCTTATTTTTTAATTATTAGTGTTAATAGAATATATTTTAAAGTAAATAAATTTACATATATTCATATTAAATTAGTTCTTAAATTATATTTTAAATTATTAATTAAAGCAAAATATTAAGTTTAAATATTTTGGACCCCTAATGCTTGTTGGAATTCTAATGCTTCAGTCGAGACATGACGTATCCCATATGGAGTTATGGACCCCTTAAATATACATCCATTAAAATTAAATTAAATGCAGTATTATGTTTTGGTTCAGGTAGAGAGAGAAAACGAGCATGCATTAGTGCATTACCATTACTACAAATTACAATTATTGTTGTGCCTTTGGTCATTTTTTTTGGAGTTTGTGCGTTCTCCCCAGCTAGTTCTGCATAATAAGCATTCCAAAAAGCAGTGAATTAGCACACACAGTATATAGCTGTCCTCCCAATTTTTTCAGTTTCTCCAAAGCCAAATCAATTTTCAACAGACGGATCTTAAATTTTGTTTGTGAAGGAGGATGGATCAAATTATTACCTCCTGCTTTATATTAATTGATGGATAACATTTTGATTTTGATATTCTTCACCGTCCTCGTCTCCATATCACCACCCTCTTGTAAGCATTTCTTTAAAGGTTTCCCTTATGGTGATATCTTTTATTTTTCATTCTTATTCTGTTCATTATTTATGATTGCCAGATGGATACGATTCGTTGGATCCTTTTGGTAACATCACCATCACATGGGATTTTTTGTCCGATAACGGGATACAGTCGATATAATTCATTTCTAATTCTGATATATTGCTTAATTAATAACTTATGATTTTTTAAACAAATTCTGTTCTGAGTTATCATTTGTAACCGGGAAGGTATGGAAGTGACTGAGTCAGCAATGATAGTAAGATGAAATAAATAAAATTGGAAAGTTTTCAGAATGTTTGCGGATTTTCGATATTTTTAAGGAAATGATCCATGAGATCAAGGTTTTAAAAAATGGGGGTTGTGATTTGGGCCACAACATTAAGGTTTTATCGTATTGCGATCACAATTGGAAACACATTTGTTTGTGATTTGTCATGATATCAACAATGGCGATTGCGACTGATAATTTAAAAGCTTGGATGAGATAGATGTGTTGAGCACAGCATAGTCATAGCTCACTAATTAATTTGATCGACTTGGTTAAGTTCCAATGACTTAATGACACATAGGTAAGGGTATCAATATACAACTACCAATTATTTCGACACGTCGAGGAGCCTGGTTGGGCATGGAAAGGTGAAGAGGTGATTTGGGGAATGTTGGGAGCAGAGGCAAGGGAGCAAGGGGATTGCACAAGATTCAGAGGACAAGAAGAGAGACCGCATTGTTGTGAGAAGGAGCCAGTTATTATTGATCTTATGCCTGGAACCCCTTACAACATGCAGTCTGCAAATTGTTGTAAAGGAGGGGTATTAACATTCATGACACAAGATCAAACCAAACGCCGTGCCACCTTCCAGATGACTTATGATTCAGCTGGCACCAGCACCACCAATTTTAGCATGCCTGTAAATTTCACGCTTGGAATTCCTGGCTATAGCTGTGGGACATCATTCCAAGTTCCACCAACCAAGTTTACCAAAGATGGACACCGATGGAAACAAGTCTTGGGTCAGTCATCGTCATATATCATTACACTACAACTTGTTTCTTATAAATAAGATTGAGCTAGTATATGTTAACGTTGGGGATTCATCATTGCACTGCAGTGACGTGGAATGTGATTTGTATTTACTCCCAGTTTCTAGCATCACCTGCTCCAAAATGTTGTGTTTCCTTGTCTGCATTCTATAATAGTACCATTGTTCCTTGCCCCACATGCAGCTGTAATTGCCAAGGGATACCGGGAGCGGATTGTGTCGAGTAATTAATTAATTCTTCCCACCTTCACTTTTTTCTGCTTCTCCATTTGTCTAGTCTAGTCTAGATTAAATTCTTTTCATTATTATTGTATATATCCAAGTTATATATGTTGCAAACTAACTCTTTGTTTCAAATTTTCAGTTCTGATAAGGTTTCAGTGTTGCAACTACCACAGACAAACCACGGACCAGTGATAAGGTGTTCACATCACATGTGCCCCATTTGTGTTCCTTGGCATGTGAAACAAAGTAAAAAGGTAAATAAATATTTTCGTCTGTGTAGAATGTTGATAAATTTGTCATTAAAAAATAAAAATTCAAATTTTTGTTTCTGGAAGTGAAAAAAGTGTGACAAATTTATTTCTCCGTTATCGTTAATTAAAAGAGTCTATGTAGCACATTCAGGAATAAATTTGTTAGCACATTACACATGCAGGGGCAAATTTGCCGGCTCTTTACCCAAAATATAATTTAATCTTTATATGCTCATTTTTTTAATCATTGTAAGCATAAAATTATAATAAACACTTAAAAATTAGGAAAACAAACATATATTAAAATAAATATAATAATAAGCACAATATTGATTAATAAACATAATTTATTTGTTGTTATAAAATTTTTATTGTAACAACATTAAGTAATGACAAAATCAAGTTGAGTCTCATTTTTTTGGAAGGATTAATTTAATGATTGTGTATTTTAATTTATTTTGAGTCTCATAATTTGTTTGAGTATACATATTTAATGTGACAGTACCTAACCCAAAATATGAGACTCAAACAAAAATGTACAATCATTAAGGTAATTCTTAAAAAAGATGAGACTCAACTTGATTTTATTATTATCTAATGTTGTTATAATGGAAATTTCCGAGGCACAAACAAATTATGCATATTATTATGTTTGTTTTAACTTATATTTATTTTCTTAATTTTTAAGTGTTTTACTATAATTTATGCTTGCAATGATTAAAAAAAGGTAAAATATGAATATTAAATTATATTTTGGGTAGAACGTTGATAAATTCGTCCTTGAATGTGTAGAGTTTTGACAAATTCGTTCTTGAATATACCACGTAGATTCTTTCAATTAACATTAACGGACGAAAATTTATGGAATGATAAATTTGTCACACTTTTTTTACTTTAGGAACAAAAATTTAAATTTTTATCTTTCAAGAACAAATTTATCAACATTTTAAATATTCAAAAACAAAAATGATAATTTACCTAAGTTATAAAGAGCATTGGCGGGTCAAGATCACAATCACAAACCTCAACTTTGTCAAAAACTATTCCCAGTGGAATTTGGTCGTCTTACACCCTAACTTGCCAAGTGTAACCCAAGTTTTCAGTTTCAACTACCAACCCCTGCCAATTTATTGAAATTTCAGTAAGTTAACTACTGCATTAGCCATTATGTCTTGTTTCATTTAACATGTAGTGTAAATTGAGGTTGATGACTAATGTTTCTGTTCATTAATTCAGATGACACAGGGATGTTTTGGGGGCTACCATACCATAACAACGACATGTTGCTGGCACATGGGGATAATGGGAATGTACAAACAGAGGTGTTACTACACAAAGAACGAGGAGAGTTCACCTTCAAGGAAGGATGGACTTTTCCTAGAAAAATTTCATTCAACGGCAATGAATGTGTCATGCCATCTCCTGACACGTACCCTTGACTACCCAACACAGCTCATCATGTTGCCACAAAAGATTTTTATGATTAAAATTTTATAATTTAAATGTTAATGAATTTATAATATACGAATCATAAGATTTGAAAACATATTATTGATATACAAGATTTTAAAGCCCTCTGTAAATTTTTACAAAACATCCTTTCACTTAGAGAAACCCAACAAACCTTGAATATCCTTAATTTTGTTTTTGATAATTTTTTTAAATATTCACTTCTGTGGCATTTTACCATGGCAAAAAGAGATAATTACTTGTTCAAAATGAATTTGTAAATTTGACTCTCTTTTTAAATGAAAATGAAAATTTATTAAAACCAAGTTCTAACGCAAGGAGTGCCCGAACTTAAAAACAACCGGATACAATATTTGTGCAGCTTGTAAACAAAACCAAGACCAAATCAACATTAAACGTGAAAGGCTTTTTATAGGAAACAAAATCACCCCGTAAGGCTGTAACAAGCCCCTAAACATATATCCATACTTAGACCAACACTTTTGCAGCTTCAGCAAAAATTTTATAAGGCAAAACCAAAGTATAGCACGAAAACATTTTGAGACGTTGATATAATTGCCTGTTGTGTTTGATTACTATTGTTGTTGCACGTAGACAATCCAACGAAGATCCAAACGAAAAAGTTGCTCACATTATGATTGACGAAATGTCTCATACAAGCGGGAAAAAAAAGGAAAAGAATCCAAGAAAATCTATATTTTTTTGGAATTGTTTGATGGGTGTAGTATTTTATATATTTTATTAAAAAGTCTTGTAAAATCTATCAAAATTTATACTAAAAGAGAATTTATCAAAATTTATATATTTTTTAATATCAGATAAATTTTTATAAATTATAAAAAAAAATTTGATTGAATACACAGGATTTGATTGCATTTCTTAAAAAATTATAATAATCCTAATTGAATACAAGACTTATTTTTATCACTTAAAAGTCTTGATAAATTTTATATATAAAAAAAAGTCTTTTAGATCCTTTATAAAATCTTAATTTAATACCCCTTAAGTAAACTTAAAACATATCATTGATCATGGTGACTTTTAATCAAACGTATTTCGTATGTTATTTAAAGTAGCAGTATGTTTTATAATATTAATTGGTATTTTTTTTAAGCCACAAATATCCTTAACGAAGAATTGTGTTTGAGTAGTTATACACGACAAAGCTTCAAAACTTGAACACAATATTTCTAGTTAAGTTATAACAATATCATATTAATTAATATATACACCAAATATTAATTAGTATATTTTTGCAAAAAAATAAATAATTGTGAGATTCTACTGGATAACATGGAACACTATATTCTTATACATCTCTAGCTAAGTATTAATGTTAAAAAAATTGATAATAATACATTGAGACTAGTACGTGTAAACTTATAACCACAAGAGTCATATATAACATATCAAGTCTTCACATATTATCCCACCAAGAATGCTACATGAAACATTATGGAATTTCATAATGATATAATCTTTTGACTAAGTTACTATGATTCATACGTAAGAAATGATATGTTTTAAAACAATTAAACATCACCGGTAAATAGCGATCATAAAGTTGGTGATTGGGCATACAACAACAGTTGTAGACATGGTAAAAGTAATATATTTTGGGGTTATGAGCAATGACATATTCATAAATTTTATGTAGTGAGACAATATTGATATAAATAAGACTTAATATCATTCTTAGTTTATTATGTTTCCCAACTTTTGTCGATATATTAAGTTTTAAACATTTGTTTTAGTTTTTTAAGTTTTCAAAATACATCATTGGATCCTCTTTTTTTTTCGATTTCGGTTAGAAATGTTAGTTTTTATTAACTTGTAAATTTTAAAATATTTGATTTAATAGAGTGACGGCTAAAATTTGTTCACCATCTTTAATTTATTTTAAACTAGTAAACTTAAAAAAAAAAAAACATTGTCATCAGCATGCCTCATCTTGTTTATCTTCTAACCAAAGAATCACAAAACCTAAACAACAAATCAACCCTAACAGTAACAAAACTAAACGACTTTCCGCAATGAAATCGAAGCCTAACCTTCAACAACGGTGTCTCCTGCCTCGCACTTGACACCTCCACCGCGAGGAGCGGTTCTAGAGTCAGTGCGAGTCGAGAAACTGGTCTCGGCTGCGGGATAGAGCCGAAGGCCGGTGTAGCGCAGCGGAGTTTCGGCGGCCGGAGACGGCGATCAGAGGGGAGAAGGTGGCAGAAGGGAGTGCGAAAGAGCGAACAAGGGTAGGGATTGGAGTTGTACGGTGGCCATAGAAGCAGAGGATCACAACTCCAGAGGAAGAAGAAGAATTTTGGAAGTCGGAGGGTGCCGCAACGGATCTGGGGTGAGGGAAGGGAGGCACGACATGGTGTAGAAGAGGAGATGGAAGATTCCATGGTTGGAATCTATGGCGTTGGATGGAGAAAGAGAGTGATGGGATTTAATTGTTTTAAAATTTAAAAGTGAACCGAATACTAATGTTTTTAACAAAAATTGAAAAAATAAGTAAAATGATGCACTTTGAAGACTTAAAAAATTAAAATAAATTTTTTAAAATTTAATATAATAAAATAATATAAGTGTGAAATATATAGATCAAAACTGATATTAAATTTATAAATAAATTTGTAGAAAGAATCTTATGTTATGGATTAAATTTTTATATTGCATTTCATATTACTGGAATAATTTAGAATTATATATATATACTTAAAAGAAACTTTTAAAATTTTATGAGAAGATAAATAATAAATTTGATTTTTTTATTAATAAATTAATAACTAATATTTATAAATAAATAAATAAATGATATTTTGGATCCTCTCGGTATAATTAGTCAATCAAATGCATAAACGTAGATATCCTATCTGCTTAATTATCTAAGTTTATCTTTTTTAAATATTTTGCATTATTTTGTAATTATTAAATAATTTCAATCATTCTTATATTCAGTGACGGAGCTTCTTGGGAGAGCGGGGGTAGCCATGGCCTCCCAATTTTTTTTATATCCTATTATAAGCATATAACTTTTTTTTATAGATAAAACTATAATATTTTTAATATATTTATTTAATCATTTGACCCCCAAAATTTTGGAGAAGATTGTCGCTGCTTATATTAACTATCAAATCTTTAATAGCTATATAATTATTATAATTATGTTATAATATAATGATAATTATAATGTATATAACTAACACATCCCTATCATCTATTTTTTCAATGAAAATTAAACTCAATTTTAAATTTAATTAAATCAAATGTATCTATTTGATAATTATTTTATCACTATCACCTATTTTCTCGATGTTATGAAAATTAAACAAAATTTTAAATTCTAATTAAAACAATTGTGTGTATCTATTTGATAATTATTTAAATATGTATATATCTAAGTAATTTTAAATATTGCAGTAAAAAAAATTATTCAATATAAAATCAACAAAATTCACATGACAAAAGATAAAATAAAACTTTAAAAAAAAAATCTCTAAAAAAAAGCTGATGTATTAGGTTATTTTCTTCTTCTCAATTGGGACACGAAGTAAGATAGGGCTGCGGGTGTTGGTGGCACATATAAAACGGCCAAAAAGCAATGCTTAGTTTCTCTTCTGCTCTTCAGATTCGGCTTCATTCCGTGATTCCTCCTTTTCTCTTCTCTTCTATTGGTAAAGTTTTCATCTTTCTTCTTCTTCCTCCCCGTTTTTCTATCTGATCATTTTCTGCATCACATGCCATGATTTTTATGTTTCTCACGAATCACGATCTGTTCTGATTAGACCTACACTTTTCTGGGTTTGAGGCTAAAAATCCCTTTGGATATTGGCTCGACCGACCCTTTGTGATGTGATTCCTTTGGCGTTCTTTTCAACTTTGTTTCGTTATTTCTTTTATAATTTTTTGTTGTTCTTCTCCCATCTTCCGTAGCTTCTTAGATTGAATGATTTGTTAGTTTCGGCGTTGTCATCTAAACAAATGAAATCCACAAATTTTAGTTAATTACATTCTAATGAAATAAAATTTATTATACCCTCAAAAATAAATCCTTGCTTTTCTTCTGCTTCTTCTTCTCCAGATTAACTACAAGGCCACTGTTACAATATGGATTTCTTGTTAATTGAATGGTAGCTTTAGACAGCTTTGTTAATTAACTATAGAATATCGATGCATTGGATATGTTTTATTCCTTTAATATTTCTTGCATTGAATGGGGATGATTTTTATTTTATTCTTTACGCGAAAGTGGGGTGGGGAGGGAGAAGAATGCGCAGTGCTATGTACTCCTGAGTATATCAAGCATTGTTTTTTTTTAATACCGTTTTTGCCTGTGTTGCCTTGTTCGAAGTGTTTCCCTGTCGAACATGTTTTTAACCCGGATACTGTTTGACACTTCTTTTTAGGTGTCTGATTCAAAAATTACTTTTTGTATGTTTGAACAAGTTATCACCTTTACACAACTAATACACTTGAAAAAAACATAGAAGAAGATTTGTTTAAAAAGATGAATATATCATCAATTTAGATGTTTTGTTATATGTTACTCATTTTATTTAATTTGAATCTCTCTGTTTTTGTGTGTGTGGTGTTCCCATGTCCTATATTTTAGACATTAGTCGTGTTGAAGTGTCCGTGTCAGAGTCCGTGCTTCATTGGTAGATTGTAGCAATATTTTCCTATGCATGTGAAGCTGGATGTTTATTTACTTTTGGGGATCGGACACAGTACTATCTGTGAAATCACTCGAGTTTTTGCATCTTTGATATCAAGTTAATTTATCTTTTCAGTGCATTTATTTTGTGCCTTACTCCTAAGGTGTAATAAATGAATGAATAACTACTCTCTGTAATTCTTTCTCGTTTTAATTTGCTGGTTATATATAGTTTTGGGAGATCATTTTGATGGGAATATGGTTCTTTCTTAGAGGCCAGTCCTTTCCTTTTTCATCTTTGTACTTTGCATAACTTGCCCATAAGCTATAATTCTATTCTGTTCATGGTTGTATGCCTCACTTCTCTCTTTCTCCTAATATGTTTGCTATGTGGAGAACTGGAGATCTAGCTCAGACTCAGAGACAGTGTGTTATGTATTTGCTCTTTTTGCATGCTAAGATGACTATTATCCCATGAAAGAATATTTTTTTGGGTCTTTGAGGAGTAGTGGGTGTTTTGATGTACTCTGGAACAGTTTTTGGTGGTTTGTTTTAAATTTTTTGGCAAATGCAGATGCTAAAATTTTATTTTACATGGTGCTTGTCTTTGGTGTTCTATTAATCGGTTCATTGCTACATCATTAGTTACTGTATGACATATGCATTGAGATTGAGCATCATTGTTGCATTCTTAGCCTTTCTTTTCTTCTCTTCATTGTTTATAGACTATCTTTTTTGGAGAATTTCTTGTTGTCTTCCTAGTTCTAGTTCTCTTTACTCTCTAATAAAATATCCTTAAAACTAAAAAAACTATGTACCTCATTGCCCATAGGCTCCTCGCTATGCGAAGGTAAGGGAGAGGGATATTGTACACAGCTTTACCCTTTCATATGCAAAGAGGCTGTTTCCGGATTCAAACCCATAACCAACAAGTCACCAAGATACAACTTTACCGTTGTGTTAGGGCTCGCCCTTTCTAATAAAATATCTTATTCTATTGAAAATAATGATTTGGATGTATGATTTAATACCGTCAAGGTAATTGTCTAATTGAAATTTTATTTGAAATGCAGGTTCAAGTTATTACAGTGTTAAATTTGAGGGGAGTCATATTTCTTGGTTCTGAAGGCCACCATTATGGCTGTACATACCAAATTCCGTCTTATTACTTACTCACAAGAGATTGTAGATGGACAGCCTTTTTTTGTCTCTTCAAACTGTCTTCCTATCAAGGCTTTGAATTTTGAACCTGCAGGTCATTCTTTCCATTCTGCTGCACTTAAACTTCTTGGTGTTCAGGAAGATAACAAAGATGCTGATGATAAAAAAGTGGTTGATGATAAGGAACAAACATATCTCCCATCTGATTCTTATAGCAGCAAGAGCAAAAAGAAATCTGGCTCTGGAGACAAGCAGCAAGATCACTATGCATTATTGGGTCTGGGTCATCTAAGGTATCTTGCTACGGAGGATCAAATTCGCAAAAGCTATCGTGAAACTGCCTTGAGGTTTCATCCTGACAAACAGGCTGCTCTTCTTCTTGCTGAGGAAACTGAAGCTGCAAAACAAGCAAAAAAGGATGAAATAGAAACTCACTTTAAGGCAATCCAAGAAGCATATGAAGTGTTGATGGATCCATTGAAGAGAAGAATTTATGATTCCACTGATGAGTTTGATGATGAGATTCCCACTGATTGTGCTCCACAAGACTTCTTCAAGGTGTTTGGTCCTGCTTTTATGAGGAATGGACGGTGGTCTGTTAATCAACCAATTCCATCACTAGGTGATGATAATACTACGATAAAAGAAGTTGATAATTTCTACAATTTTTGGTACTCCTTTAAAAGTTGGAGGGAGTTTCCTCATGCTGATGAGTTTGATCTTGAGCAAGCTGAATCTCGAGACCACAAGAGATGGATGGAAAGGCAGAATGCGAAATTGACAGAAAAAGCTAGGAAGGAAGACTATGCACGGATACGCACTCTTGTTGATAATGCTTATAAGAGAGACCCCAGAATTTTGAGAAGAAAGGAAGAAGAAAAAGCTAAGAAACAAAGGAAAAAGGAGGCTAAGTTCCTAGCAAAGAAGTTGCAGGAAGAAGAGGCAGCCAGAATCGCAGAAGAGGAGAGGCAGCGAAAAGAGGAGGAAGAGAGACAAGCTGCAGAAGCTGCTTTACAACAGAAGAAGGTGAAAGAGAAAGAGAAAAAGCTCTTGCGGAAGGAGCGAGCACGACTTCGGACTCTTTCAGGACCTATTTTATCACAGCATTTACTTGATCTTTCTGATGATGATGTAGAAAGGCTTTGCATGTCACTAGATATACAGCAGCTAAGGAGTCTCTGTGAGAACATGGAAGGCAGACAGATGTTATTAGAGCAAGCAAAAGTTTTGAGAGATGCACTGGGTTCTAAGAAAGAAGAGGTGGTTGATGAGAAAACTAATCAACAAAATGCCAATGGTTCCATCAAGGCTAATGGCGGTCCTTCACTAAGCAACATTGAGAAGAAGGAGAAACCGTGGAGTAAAGAAGAGATTGACCTATTAAGGAAAGGAATGCAGAAATATCCCAAAGGAACCTCACGGAGATGGGAGGTTATTTCAGAATACATTGGTACTGGAAGATCTGTTGAAGAAATTATGAAGGCAACTAAAACTGTACTCCTTCAGAAACCTGATTCGTCAAAAGCTTTTGACACATTTCTTGAGAAAAGGAAACCTGGTGCACAATCAATTGAGTCTCCATTGACAACCAGAGAAGAATTAGGAGTGCCGGCTCCTGCCTCCTCTACAAATAATGCAGAAGACTCTCAGAACAAAAGTACAGATGATCAGAACTCCCCTGCTAATGGAGTTTCTTCCAGTTCAGAACAGGATGTGTGGTCTGCGGTGCAGGAACGAGCACTGGTTCAAGCTTTAAAAGCCTTTCCAAAGGAAACAAGCCAGAGATGGGAGCGTGTTGCAACAGCTGTACCTGGGAAGACTGTGAATCAGTGTAAGAAAAAATTTGCATTGATGAAGGAGAGTTTCAGGAACAAGAAAACTGCAGTCTAATGTTCTGTTCTGATATTTTAGATTTTACTACTAAATTTTTTCTTTAAGAGTATAGGCTAGTTTCGAATATCCATATACTAGTTTATGAGCCAAAATTTCTAGTTTTCATATCGTATTACTATTGGTTGCTTTTGATAACGTACTTTTGAACTTGGAATTAATACATTTACTTTTATTGCTTGAAATAGCAAATATAATTATTTATTATTGATCAAACCGACGACTACTTCATTAGTTTTAATTATAACTGTTTTTGAAACCAATATTCTAGTATCATACAACGGTTAGTATGTTACATTTGGTTTTTGCCAGAAGAGTCGATCTTGTTAGCAGGAAAGCTTTAGCTGTTGATCTGTAGCAATTGAACAAATATTCCAAGTAATTATTTAAATGAATTGAAACGGAAATATATTATTAACTACTCTCTGTTCTTTTTCTTATTTTTTAATGGAAGTTTTTTTGTCTCTTTAGTTTGTGTTTTAAGAAAATTAACATTTTAACTTTATGTTTAATATTAATAAAGTAATGCACGAGCGGAACGTCTAAGATAAACTTTTGATAGAAATGGTTGATATATATTGCTATTCTAAAGAATACTACCAGTCAGTACCTTTAAGATATCAGTTAAGAAATTAATAGATAAACACTTTTATTTAAAATCATGATGAGATACATTGTAACCAAAAAAATGATGACATAAATTACATATTTTTTTATATAAATTTTATAGTTTAAATTTTTAACTTCTTAAGGCAGCTGTTAATATTCTCATCTCATTTTTGTTATTATTTCGTGAGGAAAAACAAATTAGTTAACATTCTCCTTTATGTTATTATTTCACGAGGGAAAACAAATCGTGATAATTTCAACTGCAACTAACCTTAATCTTAGATATGCTTATCATCAACATTATTAAATTAATGAATGAAATTTATTTGATTGTCCATTAAAATTTTAAGAAATAAATAGAAAATTAGACAATATTTTTACTAAATTAAATAATTTAATAAAGAATATGATAATATTTTTACTATAATAAAGGAAAAATTACTCAAAAAATAAGATTCTCACCATTTTTATTAGAAAATTTTCATTGAAAATTAATTAAAAAATATTTCTAGATTCCTCTGTTAAGAAATTTCCTTTCCTCCAGGTTGGGAGACAGCAGCAGAGGAGGAGGATAAAGAACACGAATTCCTGAAATGGGTTTTCCAAACATTTTGCATTCTTTTCATTTTTTACTCCAAACTAGAAAGTTATGGGAATTACTCATCCACCATGGAGGCACCTAATCATCGATAAACACTACTAATTTTAAGGTGAAGAGAATACCAAACCAAAAGATCCAAAACTGTATTCCCCAGCATATGATCCATAGTTACCAAAATTTAATCATGTCTGAATTAAAAGAAAATCATAATAATGCTTTAATAACAAGGACATCGAAGCAACCGCCAAATGAAAAGGTAACAGCCTCCGGTCTCTAAGGGGCAAACAAACAGAAAACTACACGGCTATAGTGTTGGTGGATACGCACCATCATGCAGAAACTGGCAGACAAAGAATGTAAAGATACAACAATATAACATTTGAAGAAAATAAGTTTAGACTAAATAAATGACCAAATATTTGAAGAATAAAAATAAAATGGAACACGGAATGTTGTGACCAAGTTCATCATGTTAAAGGGAAGGTAACTACATGTTGTGATAATTGTCTCATGTTAACGGAGCATGTGAGCTAGTGTTCCTCATCGGTGGCATTTCACCTTTTCCAAAGAAAATCTAGGAAAGGAAAAACTATTGCACGGAAAAAGGAATCAGCTTCACAGAACTTTGAATGTGCCGGAATGCTGTTCTTACTCTTTCCTTGAGACCTTCATTTTCACTCTCAACTTTAGGAAAGGAAAAACTATGGCGCGGAAAGAGGAATCAGCTTCACAGAACTCTGAATGTGCCAGAATGCTGTTCTTACTCTTTCCTTGAGACCTTCATTTTCACTCTCAACTTCCCCACTTTCTCTGTTGAGCCCTGCTACATTCCCATCAATGTTAATTATCAATTTTCCGTTTTCACCTACCTTCACATCTCCAAAGAGTGAAACGAGGAGGGCATGCATAACCTTCTCTGCCTTCATCTCATTCTCTTCCTCAATCTTATCGGCATCAGATTCATTCACTATTTTTGGGACATCACGGTTGATATTTAAAACCAGAGCAACAATTGAACTGGATACCATGTCACTAATGGGGTCTGATGCCCAATGCAAGGAGACATGCTTTTCAGATTCGTGCTTCACAGTAACGCACTCATGGACTTGCAATGTGGGAACTCCAGATTCTTCATCCGCTGACTGAGCTACACTTTCGTATATCTGTTTGAGTCTAGGCTGTATGACATTGAAGGCACCTGAATAAGGGATGGTAATTCTCTGAGTGATTTTGCTGTTGATAGCTGCGAAAAGACATGGAGATCATCAGGTGCCATTATCTGATATGTGAAGCCTTTTTTTACGAGCAAACCACAGACAGTTTCACCAACTTCTGGTGTTTTTTCAGCCAGCCTCCCTATGGTTTTTTCCATTTTCTGCGAATTGAAATAAAATTCAACAGATTGACAGTTTTTTGGAGTAAGAATTTTGGTGTTGCGATCAGCAAATTGACTTATGAGCTTCTGCTTGAGTCTGCCCATCTCATTAGCTTCTCCATGAACAAGAATTATGTTAGGAGGATTGAGCTCTTCTAAGAACGCACTTGCTTGAGCAGAGTCGGCATGAGCAGAAAAGGAAATGTAGTGCACCTGCATGTTAAGAGGTGCAGTGAGTCCATTCATGAGAGTAACTTCCTTGGGCTCATTTATGATGGTTTCTGCCAATGTCCCTTCAACAACATACCCCCGGTAAAACACAAGAATTTTTCTTATCAGAGCACCACATCAAATAATTGTCGTGACAAGCCACTC
Source organism: Glycine latifolia (assembly GCA_013407115.1). Taxonomy (NCBI): domain Eukaryota; kingdom Viridiplantae; phylum Streptophyta; class Magnoliopsida; order Fabales; family Fabaceae; genus Glycine; species Glycine latifolia. Next base: position 4,717,868 of record CM023948.1, on the reverse strand, counting down.
TGAAGTCCACCAGGGCTTGCCATCACCACAGATGGTCCTACATCTTTGAAAACTTCAATGCTACTTAAAGCCGATATGTGCTGGAAGGAAAAGGGATTTGACTTAGCATTCTGGACCCTGTCATTCATGGAAAGGGTGTATGTTTCATAAACAGTCAAACATTTTTTTGCAAGTGGAGAAGCATAATAGATGGGTATATTGTGGAGTTCAGGATGATTTGCCCAATATTCATCAAGGATGAGGAGGAGCTCCTGTGCACGGCCAAGGGCATATGCTGGAATCAACACACGACCCCCTTGAGAAATGGTTGAGTGGATAATATCAGTGAAGCGTTTTTCTCGTGTGTGGCGAGGCTGATGATGCTGTACACCATAGGTGGATTCTATGATGCATACATCTGGGGAAAACTGTGGGATCTCAGCAGCACGGAGATGGCGGTCTTCCTCACGGGAATAGTCTCCAGTGTATAGCACTCGAACACCAGCTATGTCAACCATGAACATGGCAGCACCAAGGACATGGCCTGCAGCATAACACCAAAATCGAATACCATTCACTTCCACTGTTTGATGGAAATCAATAACCTGCAGTCACTAATTTCTGTTAGCAGATATACTGGAATTTAGAGGGTGAAAACACAATACTCCCTCCGTCCCAAAATAAGTGTTGCATCTGGAAAAAAAAAAATGTACCAAAATAAGTGTAGTATTTGGCTTTTGAACGTAACATTATATGTTTTTTTTATCACCAATACCCTTAATAAACGTTAAATGTTATGAATTAAAAAGATAAATACATTTTCTCTCTTATAATGATCGAAGAAAAAGACTAACATACAATCATTAATTAGGTAAGAGTAATTAAGTGAAAAGAGAATTATTGCTAACAAAATTAATCAACATTTTAAAGGATGTGAATTAGTTAAAAGAGTGTTATATGTTGGGACGGATGGAGTAGAATACAAGGAAAGGAGTAAGAAAAGAAAAGAGAAATTGGAACCTCAATTTTATCCATGGAGCGATTGATGTCGTGTTCATCAAAAAGCATATCTTCGACGGAGACCTTGCTGACTTTGACGAAGTCAGACAAGAGGAGCTTGTAGATGGCCTTGGTGGCGTAGGTCATGAAAACGCGGCCTCTGAAGGTGGTTTTCTCGAGGAAGTAGGGCAAGGAAGCAGCGTGATCCAAGTGAAAGTGAGTGATGAGAAGAACATCGAGGGTAGAAGGGTCAATCTCGTCGAAATAGGGCAACGCGGCCATGCCTGAAAAACCTAGGTGTATTCCGCAATCGAACAATATGGATTTTCCCTTATAGGACATGTACACGCATGAACGACCCACTTCGTTTCCAGCGCCCAATGGTGTTACTATCATCACTTCATCATCTTCCTCTCTCGCACTCACACTCTCACGTCTCTTCACCCCACAATCCATCATCACCTTCAATTTCGCACACCACCACTACGTTAACTTCACTTATCCAAACTCACTCACAGCCTCAAGTATTAAAACGATGTCGTTTCCCTAAAAGTTCAGTTCAGAAGTAAAATGCAATACGACCACAGTGGGAGTCGAACCCACGACCTTCTGATCCGAAGTCAGACGCGCTAATCCACTGCGCTATGCGGTCCATCATGCTCCATTCACTGATACTTTGTATTTCATTCTGTAGTTGTTTTTAACATAGCAAAAGCTTACAAGAAGAGAAAAAAAATATAATTACACATTTTTCATCTGAAATTCTTGATCACGGGAATTATTGTGGTAAATTCTGAACTGTAGGCTTGTTTTGGTTAATCATGTGGTAAGTGCATCTGGAAGAAAATTAGGTGATCCAAGAATTTTATCACCATAATCAGGAAAATTCTTGTAGTTCAATAGACTTGATCCTCTTCAACCTCTTTTTCTCTAACTGACACTTTCACCCCGACTGACACCTGAACTGGATAATACATCAAAATCAAATGTGAATCAATGATTTGGAGGTGAACATATTTTAATGTGTGTGTCGCTAACACGCTTTAAAGCACAGAAACTTTGCTTCCAAAGATGTGAATCATCAATCTAAGACATGCACATCCGCATTCCAGTTTTTTTGTTCTTTTTTTTTTCCTATATTCTTAACATGTCAAATATAGTGTGCTTGGATAACTTATAATAATCAATTTTATCCCATAAAATCATGGTGATATCATGAAAAAATAGAAATAACTATTTGATGTTTTGTCTTTCCCATAAAAAATTAATTAATTATTTCTCATCATAAAGCCAATCCAAAAACTATTATCAAGTGTTTAGAAATGCGGTGGATCAAGGCGTGGTGTGGTAAAAATCATGGTGCCACACCATTATTATTTTTAATTCGTTAACAATCCAAAGACACTAATTCTAGGCTATTTGGTTCTACAAGACCATCAAGTTGCTCATCCCAAAAGTGACATTCGGTAACACCTAAACACAAGTTTGGTGGAATTGCCAATTATATATCAAGAAAAAAGATGAAAATATATAACAAACTTATTTTCTATGCTAGTACTTTCACATGATCTCCTTTTTTATTCAAGTCCTGTGCTATAGGAATTTTAGTGACACTTTTCAACACGTCTGTATTTAGGTAAATTTTGCATGTGGTAAGACTTCAGAGACTCGCATGAAATACTCACCAAGTCCTGTTGGGGTAAAATTTTGCATGTGATAAGGGACTCGCATAAATTTTTCAAACCAGCATACATAAATCCATGTCATTCTACTTTATTATTAAATCCATTTCAACTTTAGCCAGAAGCGCTTCCACATATAAACTTTTTAGTCAGATTTTCTTTGGGAACCTAAAGATTATACTTATACTGTTAAATAAGCCTGAAGAGTCTCGGAGACTTCCAAGTAAGACCGTTCTTTGAATATGTTGGTTTTATTGCCAACGATTCTCAGTCACTAGCACAAGAATCCTTTGATCTGATCTATTTTTTACTTGACATCAACCGCACTAACTACTTTTAACATTTGAAGTATTAGAACTTCCAAAACTTGAAATACAATCCCAAATGAAGTATTAGGAAATCAAGCAAAAAGAGGAAGACATGGTTGTGGGCTGTGGCACTAGGCTAATGGCCCTTACGGAAACTGATTACATTGTCACATGACTTAGAGAACGAAAATCCACAATCATTCATTGTTCTATCCGTCAAAATGAGAAGGAGAATGGAAGCGGAATAAGACAGGAAAGAGCCACGTGAAATTCATAGTTCAACCATGTTCAAACAACAAGGCTGCAGCCAGTACTAAATTTACATACCACATCCAACTTTGACACAGAACAATGCAACTAAAAATTGATGGATACACAACGACAGCTCAATAAATCAATATTCCACCAAATGGCAAGGACAAACAATCAGCTTAGAATGTGATTAGTACTTTAATACAAGCCGCCCGCTAACTCAGATTACTATCAGTATCTTCCCTGCAAAAAACAACAAAAAACAAGTCATCTTTTCCATTGATTTGAGACAAAGTTAATAATTTTTCCACTAGCAAAGAATACAGAGATATAGCCTCTCACCAATCACAATTTCACACAAGTATAAAATATTGAACTATATTTAATAAAAAAAGAAAAGAAAAGAGAGAAGCATCAGTTTTTATCTCTATTATGACTAATTTGATCCAGAATCAGAAACTTGAATATTTCTACATTTTTAGGTCTCTACCATACCTCTCCAGTAAAGCCTGGGCCAGAAGGTGGATATCTTTGTTGCGAACCAGTCTGTTCTTTGGCAGGATGGTTCCCCAGCTCAGCCTGTTCAAATCCCTCCATGTATGCTGGTTTGAAATCCTGCGCATATGATGGGGTAAAAGTATCATGCCTCGCCTCTGAAGCACCATGCCTAGGCACAGGATCTCTTCTTTCCCCTTGTCCTGGCGGTCCAAAGTTCTGCTGTGGCATATAATTTCTTCTTTCTCCTTGTCCTGGTGGTCCAAAGCTCTGCTGCTGTGCATATTGTGGTGAAGATGGCCCATATCTTTGCTGTTGTGGATAGTTCTGTGATGCTTGATCAAAGTTCTGTTGGGGTGGATAATTTTGCGGTGCCTGACCATACTTCTGTTGGGGTGGATAATTTTGTGATGCTTGGCCATAGTTCTGTTGTGGAACGTAATTTTGTGATGCCTGGCCATAGTTCTGTTGGGGTGGATAATTCTGTGATGCTTGGCCATAATTCCGTTGGGGTGGATAATTCTGTGATGCTTGGCCATAATTCTGTTGGGGTGCATAATTCTGGGATGCTTGGGCATAGTTTTGTTGGGGCGGATAATTCTGGGATGCTTGACCATGGTTCTGTTGGGGTGGATAATTTTGTGAAGGCCCATAGTTCCTTCCACCCCCTGGCACGGGTCCCTGACTATTGAAAGAGGGATTCCCTTGAGGGCTTGGCATTGGATTCTCTTGTCGGTTGTATTGACCAGGACTCTTATTCCAGTCTCGTCTTCCCTGATTCCTCCCATACTGTACTGGTGGAGGTCGAGGGATAATTGTTCCATTAATGTACTGATCTCCTATTTATCACACATGAAAATGTCATTCGGAAACATTCTTGCAATCAAAAGGGTAGCAAACCATTGAAACTGAACTACTAATGAATTAGATTCAATTGAATCAGCTTATTATAGCATGACCAAACTTCTGAAAAGAAAGAAACAAAACTTACCTCCATACTGTTTGTTCACCGGATCAATATAGGAATCTGGTAGCACAAAGACGACTCCGGGAAGACCTGTTAAGATGCAGCAAATCAAACATCAAATGATTTTCTCTGGACTGGGTCATGGAATTTGAAAGTAGGAACTAATAAATACCTTCAAATTTTTTGGACTCTTCTTCAGTCATGACTGCCTGAAAGCCTATGTAAGTTGTTGTGCTGCACGCATACATTTTCTTCTTGGCCTCTTCCAAACTAAAACCACGCACGCATCCAAAGAAAAATCACGACGACTAAGAAACAAACTAAAACTCATATTTCTAACAAAACTAACAAGCTAACATTTGCCGATAAAACAAAGAAGCTTTGATAATTATGAGAAAGATTTATTATTTGAGAGAGGAACCTGATGTTGAGACCCTTGGCACAAGTCTCTTCGTAAACGCGAACCATGTCTTCGGGAGAGGGTTTGTTATTGTCTTTGAATTCCATGACGATGAGCCAATGGTTGTAGTCGCAGCCCTCGAAGAGAATGGTGTCGGGACCAATCTCATCGGGGATGTTGTTCTGCCGCTGCGAGGATCGAAAAGATAGAAGTGAAATTGAGCTTGACCTGAATGAACGGGACTGAACCACACCCTTCTTCGGTGACTGCAAACTCCATGAAACGCCGCACCGGATGGGGGCGGAAAACGACGCCGCATGCGGCGCGGACAAGGAGTGGGAGACACCCGAGAGTGCTCTGATGGTGCGGCGGAGGCGAATTAACGAAGACGACGCCATCTGTAGGGTTTTGGGAGATTAGGGTTTTAGGTAAGGCCTTTTCTTCTCTTCTGTTCTGTGCTTTTCTTTGACGGGCGTTATGTGAAGAATATTTTAGGAACGAAATGAAATGCTACAAAGTATTACAAAGTAGGAATGCAATTGCACCTAGGTAAATACTATAACATGCCCCTTCTTATTTTATTAAGAGGATAAATTATTGCATAGATTTATAGTTCTTTTTTACACCAAAATATATATATATAGTTTTTTTATAATAAAAAAACATGTTGCATAAATCTATGGTCAATCAATGATTAATAATGTGTCAAAAAAATGTGTAAAGAAAAACTAAATCCTATTTTTCATATTTATTTTTCGACATTCATTTATTTTTTGCTATATTTTTTTCACTAAAATAAAATAATTAAAATGAAATTATGGTATATAAAAACTAAAAGGTCTCATCCACAATATATTTATTTATTTGATATATTTTAATCAAATACTATAAATTTAAATAGTTATAAAATACTAACAATCACCAAATTAAACCAATAATACATAGACACATCGGTAGTATAAAAATTCATTTAACATCTCTTATCTACTTATCACCTCTCAAGTTATTACCCTTTTTTATAATGTCTTTTTCTCTAATGCGCTGTTTGTTTTCACATGCCGAAATAATACACCATAGATGGAATCGAGGGTCGGTTGTCCAATACAAACATTTAGAAGAGACTTAAAGTTTGCAAATTTTGTCTTCACAAACAATAAAAATCAACTTTTTTATCCAAAAAAAAACAAATTTTTAGTTGAGGCAAAAAAAATCGATTTTCTAGGTAAAAGAAAATCAATTTCCTTTAACACAAAAAAAATTATTTTTCACATATTTCTCTTAAACCAAACAACACAACTCACATAATTTTATTTGTCCTTTTTATTTTTTTTTCTATTTCCATCCATTTTTTTTTCTAAATCAAACATGATCTCAATGTGCCTTAAAAAAACACTAACTTTCATTGTCCCTCTTGAGAGGAAAAAAAAATCACATCCACAAAACATTATTCATAGAAGAAATATCATCTATAGTTATAGTGTTATGTAACGTGTCAGTTATGTTATGGAAAAAAAAACGTGTCAGTTATTTGTTAGAAGAAACATTTTAAGTGTGTTCGGAATTAAAAATATTTTTATTTTCAAAACAATAAATTCTTCATTTTTTATTTTGTGCATTAAAATTTGTTATTATTGATCAAAATACACACAAAAAATACTTGACCAACTTTAATTTAATCTTAACATAGCCATAATAATCATTAACCTATCTTTCTCCGTTTCCTTTTGTTGTTGATGTTTTGGCAGAACTTGTTTAGTTTACTGTAATTTCCTATACCATCCACATCCAGAGAATATACCGGTTTTCTTTTGGGACCCTTGCAACTTTAAAAATTGCTAACAAGCTTACCTGGGAGAGTGGGAAAGCCTCCATGTGCATGGTTTTGAATTTGGAGAGGAGAGTGGAAAGTGAGCAAGGTTGTGATGTGCTGTGTGAGATAATAATTAAAAATAAAAATAAAAATGTTTTTTATGCATGTAATATATATATTTTTAGTTTATTATCTTTTTTTTTATTTTTTTATTTAATATTTTCAAATTTTTATTTTTTATATTTATCGTTAATGTTGATCCGTTAAGTGATAATATGCAAACTAATATAGTGTCAAAGCATAAATTAAGTAATGATGTAACATATTAATAAAGAAATAAAATATTTAATGTATAAAAAACATATTTAAGTCTTATAATAAGAATAAAATAATGAATTTGTTGTGTTGTTTCCAATGTCCACATGCACCCTTCTTCACCTTCAGCTAAGAATAAACTGAGATACTTCCCCATTTCCTGGATCCCATCTGGCTGGCATTCATGTGGTGGAATCAAAACTAAGCATTCAAGTTGTTGTTGGTTTGAAGTGAAATATGGCAGAGGTGCTGCAACGAGGTCGTTCTCTGGCTGAGACGCCAACATATTCAGTTGCCTCTGTTGTTACTGTCATGGTCTTTCTTTGCTTCTTGGTTGAGCGTTCAATCTATCGCTTTGGACAGGTTAAACACTTTTTCACTCTTTCCTTTCTTGCTACTAGCTGCTACTTGCCATCATAATATAATTAACGTCAATGCCACTCATTCCTATATATATAGTGGTTGAAGAACACAAGAAGGAAGGCACTTTTTGCTTCACTGGAGAAAATTAAGGAAGGTAAAGAAGTAGTACACTAACTAAGTATGATTCCATTATGCCTTATGTCAGCTAAGCGCGCTTTACTGATTTTATTTTCATTTTTGTATTTTAACTTGGATTGGTCCTTTCCTTTCTCATAGAGCTGATGCTGCTTGGCCTTATCTCTTTGCTATTGGCACAAAGTGCAAGGTGGATCTCTGAAATTTGTGTCAATTCCTCACTTTTTAGCAGTCGCTTTTATATTTGTTCTGAGCAAGACCTCGGCATCAATGAGAATATCATGCATCAAAGTTTCTCCTCCTCCTCCTCCTCCTCCTTCCCTCAAGAAATTAATAGTGGAGCATTCAACCAATGTGGAGAGGTAACAGTCTGCAGCAAAGTGATTTCTGCCTTCACAAGAAATTCATTTAAAAAAAAAAAAAGAATTAGTTGAAGATTGAAAACATACAGGAAAACAAACTGCAGGGCATTGTTGAACAAACTAAGATCAAATATCTGTTTCTTTGCAATATTACAAATTGCCCTTCTGATAATTTTAATAAATGAATGCAGGGCCATGAACCATTTGTTTCATATGAGGGTCTTGAGCAGCTGCACCGGTTCCTATTTGTTCTCGGGATCACTCATGTTCTGTATAGTTGTCTGGCTGTTGGTTTAGCAATGAGCAAGGTCAGTCATCATAATTTCCACCTTATTATGTAGGATTGTGTACATCATTTCTCCTTGGCACATTTATAAACCCTTGAGGTGTTTTAACAACTTCAGTACAGGTATATTGACAAATTATTAAATGTGTCAAAGCTCTTATTAATCAGTAATGATCATATATAAACAGTGTGTTTGTTTGAGCCTTTGATAGTGTACTAGGAACAACGAAAGGGATTTTCCTTATAAGGGATCTCTGTTCCAATCACTTGGAGTTGTCTTAGTTGCTGTTTTTTTCTATGTTTGGTTATCTGGTTCATGTCCTTTGATAGAGCACCTGAGATCAATTTATGAAATATTTTACTGGACACACAATACAGCAATTTGCTTGCATGCCTCTTTATTTTCTCTTTGTTGCATGTGTTTGTAGATCTATAGTTGGCGTAGATGGGAAAATCAGGCTGCGATGGCAACCGGTGGAAACTTGCAAGGTAAATAGCATATAATGGTATTTCATTGAACAACCACTATGGGAATCTTGTCAATGTATAAACAAATGATTGAGGGTACAGCCCTCCAAGCTTGGTTTTTTTTGCTCGTTTCTCATGTAATAGCTTCTGCATCGTGTAATATGGCCTATACTTTTACTAAGTGTTGTTCAACAGGAAAGAAAATCAAGGTGATGAGGCGGCAGACAACATTTGTTTTCCATCACACTTCTCATCCATGGAGCAGGAGTCCAATCCTAAACTGGATGGTAATATATATATATCAACATAAATAGAGCATCCTTAATTATTGGTGTGCTTATTTTTACTGAGATGACATTTCGATAGATCATTCCGCCAGCAATTGAACTATCTAAACATCTTTCGGTTTACATAGTATGATAAGATAAGGAAATATTCATGGATTGGAAATTATTTTAGCAACTTCCCTCCTTGATTCTAATTTTTCTTAGTATCGGCCTTGTGCTTGTTTTGGACGTCTGAATGATGGATTAAAATTTGTGATCTGACCTTGCAGCTCTGTTTTGTGCGGCAATTTAGAAGCTCTATACAAAAATCAGATTACCTTGCACTCCGCTTAGGTTTCATCACTGTGAGTTTTTTATTTGCCGAGGGATTTAGGATAAATTAATGCCTGCCTGGAGATTCGTTTGTCCATTACTATTCCCTGAAGGCCTAATCTTTAAATTCTTCTATATTGAAGAAACCTTCTAAATGTTAAACGTGGTGGACTGAGCTGTAACTATGCATTCACAAATCACAAAAATTCATGTCATTCTTCACCTAAAAGATCTTCATACAATAAGAATTTAAGGATTCACTTGTTTGTCATCATCCTCACTGGCTTTAATCCACACCACTAATCTAATTGTTCTCTGCTTTGTAAATTTACAGGAACACAAATTGCCGTTGTCTTATAATTTCCACCAATATATGGTTCGAAGCATGGAAGATGAATTTCATGGCATTCTAGGAATAAGGTATGAACCCTTTTGAAATGTATTTCTCCTTTTAATTGGTGTGTTGCAAACCCATGCAAGTTATTAACAGTAAATTGCTTAGTTAACATAGAATGCTCGTGATTAACATAGGGAATAGAGTCAATAGAAATGATGTTTCCTGTGAGAAACTCCAAAGTTGTTGTAGCAAATACCAATGTTTTTTTCTAATCAACATTAGACTTCTATCAAAGGTTTATTAAAGAAAAACAATAAGAAAACTTAGAGCTGAATAACCTTTTTTCTTTTTTTCAATTTTGCAGCTGGCCCCTTTGGATTTATGCCATAGTCTGCATCTTCGTGAACATCCATGGTAACTTTTCTTCAGAATTGAAGATTTGTATATTGTTAGTGACTTTGCTTAACTTTCTCAGATATTTAAGTTTCTGAATTTGCAGGTCTGAATATATACTTCTGGCTATCATTTATCCCTGCAATTGTATGTATATTCTAATTTGATATTTCAACAAATCAAAATGAAACAGTCCATTGAAAGTTATTTTCCTTAATGTCTGATTTCTCTACACGTAAAAGCTTGTCATGTTGATAGGGACAAAACTTCAGCATGTTGTATCCACTTTAGCACTTGAAATTATGGAGCAGACAGGTCCATCTGCTAGCACACAAGTAAAGCCACGTGATGAGCTTTTTTGGTTCAAAAAACCGGATATACTGTTATGGGTGATACAATTTGTCATATTTCAGGTAAAAAATGATAACACTTTATTTGTATTCGGGTCATGCTGCATGATTGTGTTCTTTGTTCTTATTTTCTCTACTGTTCATGCAGAATGCTTTTGAAATGGCAACGTTTATTTGGACATTGGTAAGAATTCAATTTTTCAAGATTACATCAGGCCTTATCACTTATGACATGCTTTTATTAGATGAATTTTCTTGATTTTGTTTGTCTAGTGGGGATTCCAAGAACGATCGTGCTTCATGAGAAACCAGTACATGATCATCATTCGGTTGGCATCTGGGTTGGTTTCATCTCTCTTTCAAGAATGCTTTGTTTTATTTTCTTGACTAATTTTCCGGATTCTCCAATACTTCAATCTGCAGGGATTCTCATTTTTTTTTTAACAACTTGCAGTGCTCTTGTTCAGTTCTGGTGTAGCTATATGACAGTGCCCCTGAATGTAATAGTTTCGCAGGTTGGCTTAACTCATATTTTGTATTAGTGTTACAACAGAAAATTTATTTGATCACGTTTTGATTTGATGACTCACTGCAGATGGGTTCTCGATGTAAGAAGGCCTTAGTAACGGAGAGTGTTAGAGAGTCCCTGCATAGTTGGTGTAAAAGAGTAAAACACAAGCCTAAGCATGATTCGTTGCCTTCACACACCGCAAGATCAGTGTGTTCCCTCGAATCAACAATTGATGAGAGGGACGAAATAACAGTAGTATCCGGCACTCTAACTCGAAGCTCGTCCTTAGAGTCTTTGAATCAGATAACAGTGACTTCAGTAGACCAGCTGAACTTCGAAACTTATTCTAACAACAACCCAGCAAAAACTTCAACCAAGGTGGCTGAGTATTTGTCGTCAGAATCTGTATATACTAATCCCCCACAACCATCCTACAACAGAGGAGAGGAAGCAAAAGCTATCACTCTCATTGATTTGTTTCAGAAAACATGATCAATTAATGTGTCATATTACTTCAGAACTAGTTGGAACTTCATAAGAGCATAGATGTACAAATCATTCTTAAATGTTCTCAAGCATAGCCACATAAGTAGTCAAGAATGAAGAAGCTGCATTGTACCGCAGATACAATTAGATATATCATCTCTCTCTCTTTTAAGTGATATGAAGGTTAAAAAAATTTGGCCATACAATTTTGAAGTTCTAATCCTCCACATTAGCAACATCTTCTATAAGATTGGCTTGGTGGTTGATGGGAGAAAGGGGAAGGAAGAGGTGGTGGGTTCCAATCCCTCTTACTAACAAATTAACAACTAACATTTGGTTGGTAAAGAAAAAAGAGATTTAAGAACTCGAATAAGAAGCCATGTACGATCAGCTTGTAGAAGTTACGAACACTGGTAAGAAGCTGTTATCATTCATAAAATCATTAAAATGTTGAGAACAAGGGTAAGATGCAAGTTAGCATCATTGACACTAGCAAGGTATGCCACAGAAGAAAGAAAAGAATCCATGCACAACATCAACACCAACAACACCTTTAATCCAAGTTAATTGGGATCAGTGGTAGATGAACCCAATGATAAATCGAAGTGAAAACAAAAGAGAAAAAAAATAAGTTAAAATAAAATAAAAGAAGGGAGAAAAGTAGAGGGAAAGAACAAAGACAAGGGAAACAACTGGAACATAGAACTTGCTAGGGGGCAATGCCCTCGGGACTTTTTTTTTCGAGGCCTTTTTACTGTTGTTGGCCTCGTGTTTTATTATTTGTAGTTTGGGCTTGGGCCCATGAATAGCTACGGTGCTTAGGGTTTCTAAGCCTATATATTTTCTTATAATCTGAGTGCAATTGTACAAGTGTGTGAGGGAATATAGTGAATAGCTGAACGTAGCCCACATTGGATGAACCAGGGTAAACTCTGTATGTTGTTTTCTTCTTCCCTTTTCTCTCTTCTAGATTGTTGTGTGATTGCTCGGTACCCAATAGAACTACTAATGAGTTTAACCCTCCACCAAGCTTATAACTTTTCTCCACTCCGTTTTAAGATATACCATCCGTCAATCTATATCTCACTCCATTAGGTCTTGTTTCACTACCTTTCCCAAGGTAAGTTTCGGTCGACCTCTACCTCTCTTTGTGTCGAGCTCTTGGTAACAAAATTTTGTTCTTACGGGAGCATCAAGTGGCCGTCTCATAACGTGCCCAAACCACCTCAATCTATACTCCCTCATCTTTTCACATACCGGTACCACTGATACCTTTCATCGAATATCATCATTTTTTATCTTATTCATCTTCGTATATCCACACATCCACCTTAACATCCTCATTTCTGCTATTCCTATTTTATGCTCATGTTGTCTCTGTGCTGGCCAACATTATGCTCCATATAACATTGTCGGTCTTACAGTTGTTCTATAGAATTCTCTTTTTAACTTAAAAGAGAATTTTGCAGTCACACAAAACTCCGATGCACTTTGTAATTTCATCCACCCTACTCTAATTCTATAATTTCAAAGGTGTTATTGAACCACTGTGTGTGTAAAACCAGTAGGGAAAAGATTATTATAGTTACAATACAACAATGAAGTTTAGTTGCTACTCCAGGTGGAAGTAATTAATAAATGTATAATAAGTTGTTCGTGATAAACAAGCATATATATTATATATCCTGAGAAAATGGCACAACATGTAACTAATTGAACGCACCAGACATGATGGAGGAAATTAAGGAAGAAAGTGGCAGAGCCAGTCCAAAGATAAGGCTACTAAAGCTCATCAAGCTTTATATTCACCAACAAAAATTCATGTGTTACTAGATTTTACAAAGTAAAAAGGCAACAACACATATGTTCTCATTTAAAGTAAAGATGGAAGTTCCTCTAGCTCAAAGTTTATTTCAGGTTTCACGCACTCTGGTGGTGAGATTTTAAGAGAATGTTTGGATCCAAGACTATAAATGTTTTTGAGAACTTCTCTAAAAAAAAAAAAAAAACTATTTTTCTCGGTACGTAGAGAAGTTTTCAAAAATACTTACACAGTCTTGTATCCAAACTAAGAGGCCCTTAAGCAGTGAGCTCCTCCTCCCTGTGAGTCTCAATGACAACGTCTGAGGTAGGGTAAGCAACACAGGTGAGAACAAATCCTGCATCAATTTGGTCGTCATCAAGGAAGTTACCATCTGACTGGTCTACTTTGCCACCCACAACTTTGCCAGCACAGACAGAACAAGAACCAGCCCTGCATGAGTAGGGAAGCTCAAGCCCTTCTTCCTCCACTGCCTGGTCAAGAATGTATACATCATCCGGGCATTCAAATTCTTGCTCTCCCTCTGGAGTTATCAGCTTCACCTTGTAACTTGCCATGGCGGTCACACGACTTCCACGTCCTCCCTTTACACCAAACACAGAGTTAGCATTAGCCTTGAGGCTTCTGACGCTCACTGAAGCCTGCCTTCTCAGGAATGAGGTGTTCAACATAGTGCCACACAAAGCGGGTGTGGTCGCCATATTCTCCTCTCTTGCTGCTTCTTCTTCTTGATCTTGTTGATAGATACATAGATAGATAACAATAACACAGCTTGTGTGGAAAGGAAATAGTGTGTATGCTACTGCTTTGCTTACAACCAACACCAACGTGAGTCACCCTATCTGCCACGTAACATTGTTTTATGCCTCAATCTATCTATCTCTATTATCACCACAGATTGTTCACCATGCTAGCTGGCACTATCCTCACCCCACAATAACATGTTATGCTTTATTTAAATGGCTTATGAGAAATATTAGGAATATTCTCTTAACACATTTGATGATACGATGACATTAAATATTACGAGAGAAGGAATTAGCCACAAAATCCAGCTTCCGATACTTGCAATACTATTACGACTTAACTACTAGTTTGCGACTTGTAAAATTGCATTGTGAAAATTTTCCAAGCACAGAAGTAATTGTGAAAAAAATGTTGAAATTTAGTCTTACCAAACTCCAATGTAACCATATTGCTTAACACTTGACCATCGAAGACTACAATACAACCAAATTATTGAATCTGCTTAAATCAAACTTAAAAAACTAATCTAATTTTAAGTAAATATTCTCATAATTTTGTATCAAGAAATTGATTTTAAGTCAAAAATTAATTTGAAGTTAAAACAACTTCAAATAACTTGTGTTAGATAAAACATCTAAACACAAATTATTCATTTCAAAATCAATTTATCAAATCAATTTCATTATAAATTAATTTTATAATTGCTCGTGTTTTATCCATGCAGTACTGTATTTTTACATCCCATGTTTTCTACGAAAACCTCCAGAAGTAAAAAAAAAAAAAAAAAAAAAACAATGACTAAACAGCACGGGTTAACAAACCGACTACGCAGCAGCACAAACTGTGTATCTACCAATTTGTCTTGGCTAAAATCGGGTCTCACGTTACACCCACACACGGAGACAGAAATTTTTACGGCCTAAAAAACGTTATAAGGCGAAAATGAAGAGCAAAAAGAAAACAAGTCAATGATTTAAAACTCAAAGAGGGAGAGATGTGCAGGAAGTAGTTAGAAAGGATATTCAGATTTGATACAAAATTCAGAAGCACAAAATTCATTTCCGAGACTTCATCCCCTCTACGTACAATAGGTAAACCGTGTAGGGGAATCAGACATCAGTCCGTCAATAGGGCACCTATTTATATATAAAAAAAAAAGATGAAAAAAAATAGCAACGAGTCTGATATTTTGCTAACTATCTAAATTATAAAGACCAATCCCTGCATTCTAATCAAGGCTTTCAAACAGTCAGGGAAAAAATCTCAGGGCCTCCCTAGTATAGAGAAAAGAATACATCCCCTAATATAGAGAAAAAATGCATCCCCATCCATCCTCAACCCTGTGATACTTACTACCTGTAAACATTGTTTGGTCCCCACACATGACCAGAGGCTTCCTCTAAGAAATTTATTGTCTCCGGCAACAAACATATGGAAGTGCTCTGGTCTCAGACTCCTACAAAAGCCTTAGTCACACTTGATGTTTCTGTAGATCCTCCTCACAAACAAATTTGAACCAAGATAACCCACAGCTCCTGCACATTTGGAGAAAAATTTAATCCAAATGATAAGATTAAGAACACTGTACTCTAGCATTAATATTAATATAAAAAAAGAGGTATTCAGCAATTAACCAAGGACAAGGTATCCCATTTCTGCAGAGTGAACACACAATCCAAACAGATATTACAATTAAACAGAAGACTTACCACACAGAATTCCCAGCCCAAGACAAAACATCAAAGTGTATCCAAAATAGAAGCTGGTTTGGAAGAAGCCTGACATCTTCGTCTTTACATAGTAGTAGTATACTGAGTACAAATACACATAAACAGCTGTTGAGGCAGCTGAAAAGAAAGAAGTCCATTGCCAGTGGTAGTTCTCAGCATTTAACAAAAAGTATGTCCCCACAATTGTCACACAAACAGTGACAATGATAAGAATCAGAAAAACCAGTAGCATGAAGCCATAGACATAGTACACCTGTTCGTCATAGTGGAAGGGAAAAAAACGCATAAGAAACTTTGCATATATTTACTCAGCATTCACAGGAATATTAATAATTACTTTACTACTTGAAAGACCATTATATAGAAATATTGTTCTCATGAAATAATTATTGGCTCTGCTCTAAAAAAGTAAAAGTAAACCTTATACCCAACCAAGGGAAGAAAAAATAATCTTTTACTGCCCAGAAAAGTAATTGCATTTTAATTCACCTTGTAATTCCAGAAGGAAGTGAATACAAAATACATCTCAATGAATATGCTGCCAAAGGGAAGCAGTCCTCCCATCAGCGAAACTACAGATGGTGTGAGGTACCACTTCTTCTCAGGAATGGGACGAGGAATGGTCTTCACACGGCATGGATTATTTGGAGCACCACTCCAGTTTCTTCCAACAACTGTGCCAAGAAGTGCTAGAGGGAAAGAGATAAAAGCCCATATAACAAAGACAACAACCATAGTACCAAAGGGGATTGCAGCTAGAGATCCATAGAATATAGCAATTGTGTTTAAAATAAAACCAATTCCAAAACACATGAATGGGAACAGTGATGCTGTAAGGATCATGGATTTAATCCAATTTTTACCTGAAAATTATAAGCACAGTTATAATCATTCAGAGGGAGAGAGAAGCACCCAAACAAACATGTAGCATAGATCAATGCAAATTCTTACCCCCATTACGTGAGTACATTCCCCCACTCACATAACCAGAAATGAAAGATGTGAGAGCATAGCAAACAATGAAGGTTGTGACTATGGCTCCTCGTCTGCACATTGAAGGAAAGTAACATAATAATGAAGGGAGAAAAAGTGGACATAAAAGATATAGTCAATAGGAAAACTAGAGGAAGGGAACATTCAGTGATAGTTGAAATGTATAAGCAGAAAACAATATGCACATGTAGCATTTGAGTCCATTTTGTAGACAGTCACACTATCATTAACAAAATCATTATTCAGAGCAATATTACAGGTTAGTTTAAGGTTATGGACTTACCCAACATACAACATCCCAACAATAGCCAACAAGATGACAAGAAGAACCAGCAATGCAAGCTGAGCACCTGTACCAATAACAGCTGAAATGATAACCAAACTGCGAGGAGGCCGAAAAACATCACCATGCACAAGTTTCCAGCCAGATTCTTCACTAACATCTCTTTCCTGGAAATATTTGGGGGTTGAACAAGAATTGACAATCAGAACCACAATGAACTTTCCAGGAAATCAGAATCTATGTTCCAAACATAAATTTTGAAAAATAATAATAATAGTAACAGACAAACATCAAGAAAGCCTAACCAGAGTTTCCAAATCATCATCTTCCCGAGCATACTTTGCATAGTCATTTCTCAACGTTCGCATTAATATCATTGACACCAATCCAGTCAGGAAGATGACCATCATAAAAGAATTAAAAATGGAGAACCAGTGAATCTACAGAAATAAAACGGATCAAAGTTCTCTCAGTGACATGGCTAAGATAGGATCCACATGACTGAACACATTGCAGGTAACCAACAACACACAACTCCTCAATCTAAATTACAAAGCTAGCAGCAATGATTTTCACCTGATGCTCAAAGAACGGATAGTCCAGGTATACATCAAATCGGCGTCCGAAAGTGACATTCGTAGGGGACCATTTGACAGAATATGTCATGTCCAAAGATTTTCCTACTTCCAGAGGCCTTGGGTTGTCAGAAGTTAGATTAACATGAATGATCTGCAATGAAATGGACCTAACCTAAGTATGCACTCCATGAATCCCAAAACAGCATAAGGTAGCATAGATACTTAAATAACTTCTGACCTGATCTTTATTGTATTGAATATTGATGTTCTTGTGTGTGTAAAGTACATGCTTGCCATTATCACCGTTTTTATCAGGATGTAACTCACCAACATACCCTTAAACATGAATAAAAGAACCTTTTACAACGATCAATCAATGAAATGCAAAATCAAATCAAAATAAAGAGAAAGTGGCAGTTGTAGGCATACCCCACAATGGAAGGTCATCTGAACTTGTGATTAGCACATTGACGACCAACAAATAGATATACCATGGAAAGAAAGAATGCCAAGAGTAAGTTATTTGGAAAATTTATATAAAAAAATGTGAATAAAAATGAAAACATAATAAGGGGCAACCCATAGAAGAAACCCTGACTCACATCATTACACCTATCAAAACAACATAATATCAATTGTCCAACATTTGCTAAGGTATTGAAAAATGCTTAATGAATAACTTTAAACAAACGATTTTTCATATTATTGAAACAGAATCTTGGTGCTAAGGTTGGGCTGTCAATACACATTCAAGCCATGGAATCAACCTTTTGCAAGTACAAAGTACAGCTGCCTACTATAGACCTACATAGCAGGGGAAACCCATCCCTAGACCCCCAACATAGAATAGGAGGAGCTCTACAGCACCAAGAATCCCTTACACTTTTTTTACTTCAGGATATTATAATATCAATCAAGAATGCTTAAGCAATGACTTCACATAAAGAATTCTTAACTTCATACTTCTTTCAGCTTTCAAAAATATGTACATCACAAAACACCCAGCCTGATGGGACTTGTGGTTGTAGTTATTGAATTTGAAGGATCAAAATTGAGCAGGGCACAGCTCTTCCAGGCTCAAGTGTTTCTAATTCAGTAAATGTGTCCCACTGTTTAATATCTAAAAATATAAATTTCATCATTTATACATCAATAGTTTATATCCCCACATGATGAAATGTTGTAACTACTCATGAATAATTCTCTATGGATGTAAATGACAAAATGGTTAATATAAATGTCTATTGTTCTTAGAATTAGGGAAAGAATTCCAATGACATTAATGCCACAACAGTTACAGAGAAATCCATAAGTTAAATCCTTTTTATTCAATTTTAAAGGACTCTGATAAATCATTTTCAACTGAGACTATTGCACAAAAATCAGTAAAAGCATCATTCAATAACTTAATCTAAAGCCCTAGCTGCGAGCCTCTCCTTCCCTAACAGCATTGAACTAGACTTCTCAGACTCTGAAAAGCAATTGCATGAATATAACAGCAGGTATCATCCAGGTTGATTGTAAGATTTAACATATCATTCACAATTAAAATCTGTTGTTGGCCACTTCCAGGAGCATATCCCTGAATGAAACTGGTTTTGGGCTGTATCCAACAAGTTAAAGCAGTTGATTGGGCAGCAAAGCCAGAGTTAAGGGCAATATCCTGCAGAGTGGATATTATGCAATGACCAAATACAAAAAAATTGTTGCCAGTGTCTAGAATTTCTTCACTACATAGAAGTATAATCATTCTACGAATTCTCTAAGTAATATGTGAAAGAAAGAAACAGTGCAACATACCCATGAAAAATTCAAACCAGTAATTATTCTCTATTGCATCCTTGAACTGTTTAACCTTTGCTTCATCAAGTTCTATACGGCAAAAGGTGGTCTTCTCCACATTTCCTTAAAAATTTATTAAAGAAAACCTGTTAAAGCCATTTTTGTCTACTGATAGGTCTTGTGAAATAAATAGGATGAAAGAAACCTCCACACCTAGGAACTTTATCTCAAGTTGGCTATCAATGAGTTCATTGCCACCCAGGACCTCACCAAGACCACCCCATTTGTGTGCAGGATTACCAGATAAACGGCAAAATGGTAGGCTGTAATAATTGTACGTTTCTTGTGGATTGTTATAAGGACCAACTTTGTTCACCCAAAGGATAACTGGGTCATCTTGCTGATACTGCAATAAAATGCAATACATGTTTTAAACAGATAGCCATTGTTGACTGGGAGCTACTTACAAATAAAGGAAACATATATATCTTTACTCCTAGCTCAAGGAAATTAGGGAGATCCAGTGATAAAAAAAAAAAACTACGCACCCCATTGCCCAGAGGCTCCACACTATGCGCAGGTAAAGGGGAAGGATAATATATCCAGCCTTACCCTAGCATATGCAAAGAGACTGTTTCCAGATTCGAACCCATGACCAACAAGTTACCAAGATCCAGTGATAAAACCATTAAAATTACAAATGCTTACAGACATTTAGAAAAACATTCATGTAAGTGTACCAATTACTATTTTCGCATAAGTTGTAACCATGAATTGATTTATTATGAGGTTAGCATGAAGCTCATCTATGAAACAAAACACAAACACTACCAGTCAAAGTCCAACCCAACATTGACAAACTTCTAGCAAAGGTAAGACTCTGACACCCAAGCTCCTGATGTTCAGAGAGGCAGAAATTCCTATCTTATGCACTCAAATTGTTCTCAAACCGAACTTCCCCATTGGATAGTT
Source organism: Glycine latifolia (assembly GCA_013407115.1). Classification (NCBI taxonomy): domain Eukaryota; kingdom Viridiplantae; phylum Streptophyta; class Magnoliopsida; order Fabales; family Fabaceae; genus Glycine; species Glycine latifolia. The sequence continues at coordinate 4,697,464 of CM023948.1, read as the reverse complement.
ATGTGCATAAAAATACAAAAATGATTGCTAATAGATGGCACAAAAGACGACTTAGAACTGTAAAACCCACCACTAATGTTTGGATGCCTTTTTATTCTAAAAGAAAGTTACTAGTAAAACACGGTATAAAATTTCCGATCCAACTCAAAAGCTACATAAAATTGCTTCAACTTAAAACCAATTCTAGACTCGTCATCAATTCTTCATCACGAAATAAATAAAAAAATGTGAACATTTACCTAAAATCACGTTAGTTGATGATATTTCATCGTGATTTTGGATGACTTAAAATAAAACCAAACACACACAACTGTAAAACCACCGCTCTTGCAATTTTGAAGTTAAGAAAAAAAAGCTTGCAAAATTATGAAGCTTGTACGTCGAATTCATGCATGAAAACTAAAAGACTAAGCAACCAAACAACAAGGAATTCCCCTAAATGTTGAACATCAACCGCACGGGTTTCTCACGTGCAGAGTCCAATGAAAGGGAAAGAATACTTAGAATTCCAAACATAGAGAAAATCATGAATTAATAACAGAACATTTGGAAGAGCTGAAATTGAAATCCAATCACATCCAAAACTATAATGTCAATGATTATTAATGGAGACGAGTGAGCAAACAGCTGAGATCTAAAGCCAAATCACCAAACCATGTCACTAAAACTTAAGACACGAACGAACACAAAAAAAAAAAAGCACGCAGCTGAGAAAACCAAAGCGAAATTGAAAGGTAGATCTAATAAATAAATAATGAAGCAAAAATAGATCGAGCGGTGGAATCGGGAAACCTTACCCTGTGATCTGACTCGGAAGCGAAGGCCGGAGAGAGGAAGAGAGGAAGGAGGAGAAGGAGGAGAGAGAATCTGAAGAGCATGGACATGGCGGATCTCGAATCAGAACAGAGAGAAACACAACGAGGACGAGGACTTGCCCTTGAAGGATTGAGACTCTCTCTCTTTTTTCTGTGTGCCACTGATTACTAATATTAATTTATTTTTTTTACGTTCAATCCAACCAACCTTGCAATTTTTTTCTTCTTACGCTACAGTCAAAAGAAAAACCATTTTTTACAGTAAATATTTATTTTTATATAATAAAAAATTAAAATTCATAATAAATAAATATTTTTAATATATAAGCTGTATTTTCCAAATTGTTATTTAAGATGACGTTTACCACCAAGCATGTGGATTTGTTTTCTCCTAACTACAGATTTTAAGTTCGAATCTAAATTCTAAATATATAATTATGTTAAGATTTAGATATAATTAATTTTAATAAAACATGCATGTGATATAAAAAAAAATAAAGACACGTTTATCTTAAAATATAAATTTATACTTTTTAGGGGATGATATTCTCTATAATATTATAATAATAAAATTCCAACTAAATTCAAAAATGTATTTAGTTACTATATCTTAATATTTTTGGAAATATTTTCAAAAATAAAAAGTAATCGGAATAAAAAACAAGTAAAAATTATAAATTATAAATATGCTAAAAATAACTTTTCATTTTACGAGAATATCACTTTTCATCCCATTAACAAGAATGAAGTCAAAGATAATATTATTATTTTCCCAAATACTTAGTAAAAAGATTGTAACTTATTATAAAAAAAAGATTGTAACCAATGTAGAAATATTATTTTTTAAATTATATTTGAAAATGAATTTTTAATTCTTGAAATAAAAAAATCATAAGATTATTTATAATTATTGATCAATTTTACAAATATAAAAAGAAAAATAATTTAAGATGGTTGGGTAAAATAATTAATTACAATAATGATGTATGAAATATACAACTAAAAAAGAGAAGAAAAAATACTGAAATGTCTGATTATTAAGTATTTTAAATCGTGTATTTTAATTTATAATGTAAGAATACACATGAGTAGAGTAAAGTATTAATTTGTAACATTATTATTATTATTATTATTATTATTATTATTATTATTATTATGTGCTGAAAAGTTGGTCCTTGATGTTTCAATTGGGCTTTTGGTGTATCGTGAACTTTAAAACAATAAAACAAAGGCTTGTGTTTCTTACACCATTCGTTTTTCTAATACACCATTTTCATAACAGTGAAATTCCAAAAATATCTTTCATTATTTTACACATTTTGCTTTATACGGATTTGCATAATTCATATGGATTCGGCAATCCGTATGAGTTTTTTTTTTCTTTTATGGATTGGGTCAATCCGTATATTTTTTTCTTTTATGGATTGAGTATCTGACCTTCACATTATTAATATACTACTCCAACCAACTGAACTAATAGGCCGATTATGTTTAAAAATAATTAATATTCAAATATATAACACAAAAATTTTTTAATGTATATTTAATACACATATAATTTTACATAATAAATTTTGTAACAATTAATTTTGATCTAATAATTAATTTATAGTTTAATTTATCTAGTAATTTATAGTTTAATTTATCAAACATGCGAATTTATCTATAAATTTTGTTTTGTAACATATAAATTCGCATATTTGATAAATTAAACTATAAATTATTAGATAAATTAAATTATAAATT